>JAXCGZ010004224.1:15000-67340 GCA_037179515.1 Halocaridina rubra
TAAATTTAGGTTCAGAAGGGAAATTAGTGAAAATTGGCTTGGTAATACCGTAGACTCCTAGTAGGATAATAAATCCCAATATATATATATATATATATATATATATATATATATATATATATATATATATATATATATATATATATATATATATATATATACAGTATTACCCCAGGTATTCGCGCTTCTTGGTTCGCTTTCTCACTCTATCGCGTTTTTTGGGGGGGGATATATTATTATATTATTTCATGGGTATATGCAAAAATATTAAAATATTAAAAAAAAAAAATCTCAGTATTTTCATCTTTTTTTTTATTGAAAAAAAACATATTTCATTATCTAATTGATAAAAAAAATTATTTCCCAGCCTACAAATAATAAAACAGTAAAAAATAGTAAAAAACATAAATGTAGATAGATAGATAGATACGTTTATTGACCACCTCTTTTGAAAAGTACAGTATAATCTTTACAAAAGGAATATTTGGTCCAAATTACAATGAATAAATACAATAGATTTTGTACAATCATCAAATAAGTAGATGAATTTTAAATTAATATACATTGTACTAATAACTGAATGATATACGTACGTACAGTATAACTCACAGTATTGCATCATACGAAATAGTGTTCGATAGCATACAATGTATTGGGGTCGCAGCTACGTGAGTTAGCATATATATTTATATTTCCAGTAGTTTCATGATTTTATTGATAAAAAAAACGTATTTATTAGCCTAAGAATAATAAAACAGTAAAAAATAGTAAAAAACATAAATACTAACAGTATTGCAACATGTAAAATACGATACCGCTATCAGCGTTTTGGACAAAGACTCGTCCAGTCTAACTCAAGTTTTGCTTGTGTTCGATAGCGTACAATGTATTGGGGTCGAAGCTACGTGAGCTAGCATATATATCTATATTTACAGTAGTTTCATGATTTTATTGATAAATAAAAATGTATTTCTTAGCCTAAGAAAAATATAACTAAAAAATAGTAAAAAACATAAATACTAACAGTATTGCAACATGTAAAATACGATACCGCTATCAGCGTTTCGGACAAAGGCTTTCACCATCTTCCATTGTCTCGCCTCACTCGTGTGCGCCATTCATGTTGTGCTTATTATTATTAATATGTTTTGCTTGTGATTTTTTTACTCGCATATTTTAACCTTTGCAATGCCTCCCAAGCATCCTTCATCTTCTAAGGCTTCTTGTAGTGAGCCTAAGCGGCAAAGGAAAATGTTAACCATTGTAGATAAAGTGAAACTCATAGATATGTTGAAAGAAGGAAAAAAGTTTGTGGATGTCGGCTGCTATTTTACGTAAACGTAAAAATTATTGTAAAATACTGTACCTATGTAGGTCAAGTCATCATCACCTCATTCATGGTAAGTTTTCCTATCACTTTCATAAAAAAATTACGTTGCTTGCTGTTATTTATAATGTAAAGGGTGTTTTTTTAACAGTACAGGGAGGGTTTATACAGTGTAAACGTAAAAATACATTAAAATATCTATGTACATATAGGCTGATCCTACTCCGCGGATTTCCGGGTTCGCGCCGGGTCCCGGAACCGAACTACCGCGATAAGTGAGGCAACACTGTGTGTATATATATATATATATATAATGATGATGATGATCTTTTTTAATCATAATCCTCTTTGTACTCGTGAAAAAAAAAAAAAAAAATTAAGGTGTTCTTACTTTGCGGAAATTCACCTATCGCGGCCGGTCCCGGAACCGAACCCCCGCGATAAACAAGGGATTACTTATATATATATATATATATATATATATATATATAATATATATATATATATATATATATATATATATATATATATATATATATATATATATATATATATATATATATATATATATATATATATATATATATATATATATATATATATATTATCAAATAAGCACATTACATATGTGAAAACATGAATCATTTTTTACCCCGACCGGGACTCGAACCTAGGACTTATGATTACTAAGTCAAGGCGCTACCACTACACCACAGAAGGTTAAAAGGAACCCAACCTTATAGCTTATATCTGCTATGCTTAGGAATGAACGCATTCTAACTGAATGCCACTATGTTCATATTACAGATTCCCCAACCTCACTCGTGGTTTCATTTTAGCATTTAATTCAATTCCCAATCTCATTCGGGCCATGAAATTATCAAATAAGCACATTACATATGTGAAAACATGAATCATTTTTTACCCCGACCGGGACTCGAACCTAGGACTTATGATTACTAAGTCAAGGCGCTACCACTACACCACAGAAGGTTAAAAGGAACCCAACCTTATAGCTTATATCTGCTATGCTTAGGAATGAACGCATTCTAACTGAATGCCACTATGTTCATATTACAGATTCCCCAACCTCACTCGTGGTTTCATTTTAGCATTTAATTCAATTCCCAATCTCATTCGGGCCATGAAATTATCAAATAAGCACATTACATATGAATAAGCACATATGTAATGTGCTTATTTGATAATTTCATGGCCCGAATGAGATTGGGAATTGAATTAAATGCTAAAATGAAACCACGAGTGAGGTTGGGGAATCTGTAATATGAACATAGTGGCATTCAGTTAGAATGCGTTCATTCCTAAGCATAGCAGATATAAGCTATAAGGTTGGGTTCCTTTTAACCTTCTGTGGTGTAGTGGTAGCGCCTTGACTTAGTAATCATAAGTCCTAGGTTCGAGTCCCGGTCGGGGTAAAAAATGATTCATGTTTTCACATATGTAATGTGCTTATTTGATAATTTCATGGCCCGAATGAGATTGGGAATTGAATTAAATGCTAAAATGAAACCACGAGCGAGGTTGGGGAATCTGTAATATGAACATAGTGGCATTCAGTTAGAATGCGTTCATTCCTAAGCATAGCAGATATAAGCTATAAGGTTGGGTTCCTTTTAACCTTCTGTGGTGTAGTGGTAGCGCCTTGACTTAGTAATCATAAGTCCTAGGTTCGAGTCCCGGTCGGGGTAAAAAATGATTCATGTTTTCACATATGTAATGTGCTTATTTGATAATTTTATGGCCCGAATGAGATTGGGAATTGAATTAAATGCTAAAATGAAACCACGAGTGAGGTTGGGGAATCTGTAATATGAACATAGTGGCATTCAGTTAGAATGCGTTCATTCCTAAGCATAGCAGATATAAGCTATAAGGTTGGGTTCCTTTTAACCTTCTGTGGTGTAGTGGTAGCGCCTTGACTTAGTAATCATAAGTCCTAGGTTCGAGTCCCGGTCGGGGTAAAAAATGATTCATATATATATATATATATATATATATATATATATATATACACCGTATATATTCGTGTAATGTGCGACTTTTAAAGACCTTTTTTTAAATCTAATTTTAGGGGAGTCGCATCATACACAAGGTATAAAAATAATGTAAGTACTGCTGGGCTAGGCTACACCACTAACCAGACTATTCATTTACTCTAGTCAAAAAGTACAGCTGTATTTAAAATAAACGTGATTTTGATAAAAGCAATGTTTCACTTAACTCTATCCAATAATAATGCATGTAATATTCACATGTTAGTATCGTATTATAAAACACAAACATAGCGCATATTTATAAGAAATTTTACCGATTGAGACTACCATCTAGGCCTGTGTTTTTCCAAATCAGCTGATTGTGGTAAACTAGAGAATGTAAAAAGGATTTTCTTTTACTTGTTGAAAGAAACAATTATTATGTGTTCTTTCATGCCCAGTAGTTTTGATTAAAATACTTTTCTTTCCCATTTTATTTACCGTCGATTTTGAAGGCATATCGAAGTTTAATAGAGTTTCATCCATGTTGCCAATGCATGATAATTTATAGTCATTAGCTTTGCCTCTTTAATTGCATAACAGCTTATATTAATTCGTGTTATAATAAAACTATGACATTGGGTATAATGTAAAAAAGTAAATCAGTCCTATTCTACTTGACGTCATATGTACCATAAATACAGTTATTGTTTACGATCGTTAAATAGTTGAAATGATATAAAACAGCTGTTAGCCAATTCTGTTGATAACAATAACAGCTGTTTCTCGTTCGGTTTGTTTATAGCTGTATGCGCTTACTTCTATCATTCTCTTTAACTTTTTTTAACCTAAAGATGGGATAAGGAGCTGGGAGAAAATAGGTTAGTGTATAGTGGTCTCTCAAAAAATAAACTCGCATGATATACGAGATACATGATAAAATTAATTTTTATGGGTGAAAATTTGGTGGTCGCACAATATGCGAGATCGCACGATAAACAGTAATACCCCGCTGTATCGCGCTTCTTGGTTCGCGGTCTCACTCTATCGCGTTTTTTTTTTGGATAAATTATTATTTTATTTTATGGGTATACGCAAAAATATTAAAATATTGACAAAAGTTTTTTTTCAGTATTTTCATTTTTTTTATTGAAAAAAAAATTTCATTATTTAATTGATAAAAAAAAAATTATTTCCCAGCCTACGAATAATAAAACAGTAAAAAAATAGTAAAAAACATAAATTTAGATATACGTACGTACAGTATAACTCACAGTACAGGGTATTGCATCATGCAAAACAGTGTCCGATAGCGTACAATGTATTGGGGTCACAGCTACGTGAGGTAGCATATATATTTATATTTCCAGTAGTTTCATGATTTTATTGATAAAAAAAAACGTATTTCTTAGCCTAAGAATAATAAAACAGCAAAAAATAGTAAACAGTATTGCACCACGTAAAATACGATACCGGTGTCAGTGTTTCGGAAAACGCAAAGGCTCTCACCTACGTGACCTAGTGAATATTAAAATTTTCATTATTTTATTGATAAAACAAGTATTTCCTAGCCTAAGAATAATAAAACAGTAAAAAATAATTAAAAAAAACATATAAAGTACTAAAAGTACTTTTACCATGTAAAATACGATACCACTATCAATGTTTCGGAAAACGAAAAGGCTCTCACCCACGTGACCTAGTGAATATTAAAATTTTCATTATTTTATTGATAAAACAAGTATTTCCTAGCCTAAGAATAATAAAACAGTAAAAAATAATAAAAAACATAAAGTACCAACAGTATTTCACCATGTAAAATACGATACCGCTATCAACGTTTTGGAAACGAAAAGGCTCTCACCTACGTGAGATAGTTCATGGAATGCTATTGGCTGAAAGGTCGGGAGACAACGAATCACAGAATTGTTTTTCAATATTTTCTGTATCATGGGGTCTGATTGGCTTTTTCATTGCAGTTTGCTTTTCCCTCCAATTTCCAATGTGCCGCCTCACTCGCTCAGTCTAACTCTCGTGTGCGCCGTTCTCGTTGTGCTTACTAATACGTTTTGCTTGTGATTTTTTTTACTCGCATATTAAAACCTTTGCAATGCCTCCCAAGCATCCTTCATCTTCTAAGGCTTCTTGTAGTGAGCCTAAGCGGCAACGGAAAATGTTAACCATTGTAGATAAAGTGAAACTCTTAGATATGTTGAAAGAAGGAAAAAAGTTTGTGGATGTCGGCCGCTATTTTGGCCTCAATGAATCTACTGTGCGTTACATAAAAAAGGACGAGGCAAAGATCAGGAAAACAGCGAGCATTTCTTTTAATAAATCGGCGAAGAGGCTCGTATCACCCCGCAATAAGGCAGTAGTGCACATGGAAGCTGCTTTGGCCCTGTGGATTGCTGATTGCAGAAAAAAAACATCAGCTTAGACACCAATATCATACAAACAAAGGCAAAGAAGCTGTACGAGACATTCACTGCAAATGAAACCGATGACGACAGTGGCGACCGTGGAGAGGAGGGGAGAGAAGAAGATATCGACGACCCACAACCAGGACCCTCCAGCGATTCTCCATCGAGGATACAACCGTTCGTTGCTAGCAGGGGATGGTTCTTCAGATTTCAAAAACGCTATGGCCTAAAGAGCGTTTCAGTTTATGGCGAGGCTGCCTCTGCAGATACAGCTGCCGCAGAAAATTACGTCAAGAATGACTTCAAGAAAATTATCGCCGAAGGGGAATATGTTCCTGAGCAAGTCTTCAACATGGATGAGACTGGGTTATTTTGGAAGAGAATGCCATCTCGCACTTTTCTCTTCAAGGAAGAAACTAAAGCCCCGGGATTTAAAGCGCACAAAGATCGCGTTACCCTCATCATGTGCGGAAATGCTGCGGGCTTCATGTTAAAGCCCGGGCTTATCTACAAGTCAAAGAACCCCAGGGCTTTGAAGAACAAGAATAAGAATCTGCTGCCAGTGTATTGGATGCATAACCCCAAGGCCTGGATCACGAAAAGCCTCACATTGGACTGGTAATACCAATGCTTTATCCCTCAGGTAAAACTTTATCTTATGGAAAAAGGCCTTGAATTTAAAGTCCTTCTTTTGATGGATAATGCTGGTGGCCACGCAACCAAGCTCCAATATGACGGTGTTCAAGTAGAGTTCCTGCCACCGAGTACGACGTCACTGATTCAGCCTATGGATCAAGGCGTTATTCGTGCGTTCAAGGCCCTATACACACGAAATGCCCTGGCGAACCTAGTTGATTCCATGGATTCGGACAAAGACTTCTCATTGAAGACTTACTGGCGTAATTACACGATTGCCACATGCCTACAAAATATTCAGAAAGCAATCAAAGAGATGAAGTCGGCCACAATCAATGCCAGCTGGAAGAAATTGTGGCCCGAAATCATCCACGACTACGAGGGATTTGCTCCTGTCGAGGTGCAGAAGGCGGCAGTTGCGAAAGCTGTGAAGTTGGCTGCATTGCTAGGAGGAGAAGGCTTTAAAGATATGACTCCCGAAGATATGAATGAACTGATTGACTGCCACTCGCAGCCTTTGAGTGATGAAGACTTGGATGAAATGACGAAATCAGCGAGCGAAGAAGAGGAAGAACTTGAGGAATCGCACGAACCAACTGAAGAACCTGGCCTTACACTCGAACGTTTGGCGGCCATGTATGAACATTACAAAGCACTCCAACAACTCTCGCAGGAACATGACGAAAATATGGTTCGTTCGGTGACCTTCTGTAATTTTCTCGACGATGCCATGACTCCTTACCATGCCATGTTCCAACAAATGAAGAAACAACAACAGCAACTCCCCATTACCATGTTCTTCCCTCTCAAAAAGTAGCCGTAAAGCTTTTATTGGCTGTGAAATAATTTTCTCCGGGGTCGAGAATGATGATCATCACCTCATTCACGGTAAGTTTACCTATCATGTACAAATGTATGTCACGTCATTATCACCTCATTCACCTTAATTTTATCTATCACTTTCATAAAAATTTACGTTGCTTGCTGTTATTTATAATGTAAAGGGTGTTTTTTTTAACAGTGCAGGGAGGGTTTATACAGTACATAAACGAAAAAATAATTGTAAATGAGTATGTATGTCACGTCATTATCACCTCATTCACCGTAATTTTATCCATCACTTTCATAAAAATTTACGTTGCTTGCTGTTATCTATAATTTTAAGGGTGTTTTTTTTAACAGTGCAGGGAGGGTTTATACAGTACATAAACGAAAAAATAATTGTAAATGAGTATGTATGTCACGTCATTATCACCTCATTCACCGTAATTTTATCTATCACTTTAATAAAAATTTACGTTGCTTGCTGTTATCTATAATTTTAAGGGTGTTTTTTTTAACAGTGCAGGGAGGGTTTATACAGTACGTAAATGAAAAAAATAATTGTAAATGATATGTATGTCACGTCATTATCACCTCATTCACCGTAATTTTATCTATCACTTTCATAAAAATTTACGTTGCTTGCTGTTATTTATAATGTAAAGGGTGTTTTTTTAACAGTGCAGGGAGGGTTTATACAGTACATAAACGAAAAAATAATTGTAAATGAGTATGTATGTCACGTCATTATCACCTCATTCACCGTAATTTTATCTATCACTTTCATAAAAATTTACGTTGCTTGCTGTTATCTATAATTTTAAGGGTGTTTTTTTTAACAGTGCAGGGAGGGTTTATACAGTACGTAAATGAAAATATAATTGTAAATTATATGTATGTCACGTCATTATCACCTCATTCACCGTAATTTTATCTATCACTTTCATAAACATTTACGTTGCTTGCTGTTATTTATAATGTAAAGGGTGTTTTTTTTAACAGTGCAGGGAGGGTTTATACAGTACGTAAATGAAAAAATAATTGTAAATGAGTATGTATGTCACGTCATTATCACCTCATTCACCGTAATTTTATCTATCACTTTCATAAAAATTTACGTTGCCTGCTGTTATTTATAATGTAAAGGGTGTTTTTTTAACAGTGCAGGGAGGGTTTATACAGTACGTAAATGAAAAAATAATTGTAAATGAGTATGTATGTCACGTCATTATCACCTCATTCACCGTAATTTTATCTATCACTTTCATAAAAATTTACTTTGCTTGCTGTTATTTATAATGTAAAGGGTGTTTTTTTAACAGTGCAGGGAGGATTTATACAGTGCAAACGTAAAAATATATTAAAATATCTATGTACATATAGGCGGATTCTACTTCGCGGATTTCCGGGTTCGCGGTGGGTCCCGGAACCGAACTACCGCGATAAGTGAGGCAACACTGTGTGTATATATATATATATATATATATATATATATATATATATATATATATATATATATATATATATATATATATATATATATATATATATATATATATATATATATATATATATATATATATATATATATATACAGTAATCCATCGCTATATCACGAGTCACCTACCGTGAATTCAGTGTATCGCAGATTTTTTTGTCCAAAAAAAATAAATAAATAAATAAATAAATAAATAAATTAAATGATTGTGACACCAGGACAGGCCAAAAAATAATAAAATAAAACAGCCTTTATCGGGCCTGGGCACGAAGAATACATAAAGTAAAGAGAAACAGAGATGGAGAGTGCAAAGACCTGTCAGATGTGAAGGGATTATAAAATATGTGTAATGAATACCAAAGAATATTAAGCGTAGCTGGTGCCAGGAGCCATCTTAAAAATGCATCCTCCTTTGCAGCTTTCAAAGGCAATCGATTTAGTTTTCTTTTGGACAAATATTTGCTGCTCACACATAAAGTAAACTTAATGATTTAATGTAATATCCCTAAACACTAACCTCTCTATATGTAAACTGATATCGACTTCCCTGTTCTCTAAGTTAAGAACTAATTATTCTCATTGTAAGGAAAACAAATATTGTTAAATTTTTTATTACAGCACTATTGTTTTCTGGGAAAGCTACATTTAATCTAACTTTATGTATTACCCTCTTACTTATTAGTTCAATTACATGTCTAGTTATAAGTTACTTTTAATCTTAGAAGAATAACCATTGCACAAAAATGGAAATAAATGTTTGTTTGTTTGCCTCCATATCAGTTGATCCTTATTCAGGCACAATATCTTACTCATAAAATATTTATTTACTCACCCTATTTGGGGTTTACCTAATTTTATAGCATTAGATTATTATTAATATTCCTTGGTTCTAAACATTATTCTATCTATTGACATTGCTGCACGAAATACTAACGTAAATAAAGTCAGCTGAGAGAAAAATAAAATGTATACAATTCGTTCAAAGAAAACGTATTTTGTAATGTACATGGAAAACTTAAATGAAATATATAGATTCTCTACAAGCTATATCCCTGATGATATTATATCGAAAGTTTGTTTGCTGTTTGTTCTTAATGCTTTTTTCAATCTTCATAATATCACGTTCATACAAATTTACGCTTGCGCGCTGTTATTAATAAAGTAAAGGGTGGCTTGTTAACAGTGCAGGATGGGTTTATAGAGTAAAGGTAAAAATATATGTAAAATACCTATAATAAATATGGTGCCTCTACTTCGCAATTTTTCACCTCTCGCAGCGGGTCCCAGAACCAAACCCCCACGATAAATGAGGGAGCACTATATATATATATATATATATATATATATATATATATATATATATATATATATATATATATATATATATATATATATATATATATATATATATATATATATATACAGTAACCCCTCGTTTATCGCGGGGGTTTGGTTCTGGGTCCGGTTGCAATAGGTGAATTTCCACAACGTAGGATCACAATATATACATAGGTATTTTACATTTATTTTTACGTTTACTGTATAAACCCTCCCTGCACTGTTGAAAAAACCACCCTTTACTTTATTAATAACAGTGTGCAAGTGTAAATTTATATGAAAGTGATAGGTAAACTTACCGTGAATGAGGTGATGATGACGTGAAATACTCATATACATAGCTATTTTACATTTACTTTTACCTTTACTGTATAAACCCTCCCTGGACTGTTAAAAACCCACCCTTTACTCTATAAATAACAGCATGCAAGCGAAAATTTATATGAACGTGATAATTAAAATTATCGTGCATGAGGTGGTGATTACATGTTAGACTCCAGAATAAATTATTCCGCAGACAAAGACAACTTTACGCCTGCTTTTTGCGAGAGAAGAACATGGTATTGGGGAGTTGCTGTCGCTGTTTCTTCTTTGCTTGGAAGATGGTCTTGTAAAGAATCATGGCATCGTTGAGAAGATTGTAGGTCACCGAACGAACCATATTATCATCATGTTCTTGCGTGAGTTGTTGGACTGATTTCACATATTCATACATGGTTGCCAGACGTTCAAGTGTATGGCCAGGTTCTTCAATTTCTTCGTGCATTTCCTCTGGTTGTTGTTCTCCCTCTTCTTCGCTCGCTGACTTTGTCATTTTCGCCAAGTCTTCATCAGTCTAAGTCTGCGAGTGGCAGTTGATCAGTTCATTCATGTCTTCGTGAGTCATATCTTTAAAGCCTTCTCCTCCTAGCAATGCAGCCAACTTCACAGCTTTCACAACTGCCGAGTTATGGACCTCGTCAGGAGCGAATCCCTTGTAGTTGAAGATGACTTCCAGCCACAATTTATTCCAGCTAGCATTGATTGTGGCTGGTTTCATCTCACTGATTGCATTCTGAATATTTTTAAGGCATGTAGCAATCATGTAATTACGCCAGTAAGTCTTCATTGAGAATTCTTTGTTCGAATCCATGGATTCAACCAGGTTCGCCAGGGCATTTTGTGTGTAGAGGGCCTTGAACGCACAAATAACGCCTTGATCCATAGGCTGAATCAGTGATGTCATTTTCGGTGGCAAGAACTCTACTTGAACACCGTCATATTCGAGATTAGTTGCGTGGCCGCCAGCATTATCAATAAAAAATATACTTTAAATTCAAGGCCCTTTTCCCGCAAGATAAATTTTGAACTGAGGGATAAATAGTAATAGTTATAATAATAATAATAATTATAATAATAATAATAATAAGATCTAAGGAGAATTTTTGGATTAGACATCATGAAAGTAATGCAGAGGTATATTAAACCCCAACAGAGAGCTGGATATTCATTACACATCTTTTATAATCCCTTCACATCTGACTGGTCATTACAAGGGTGATAAATAATAAAGTTTTAAAAATTCATGATCAAACCAGAACTCGTAATGGGTAATGAATTTAAGCTTGATAAATTTAGGTTCAGAAGGGAAATTGGTGAAAATTGGCTTGGTAATACCGTAGAGTGCCTGCTGCATGGAACACGATTCCTAGCAGGAAAATAAATGCCAATATATATATATATATATATATATATATATATATATATATATATATATATATATATATATATATATATATATAATGATGATGATCTTTTCTTTTCATAATCCTCTTTGTACTTGTGGAGGAAGTGAAAAAAAAGAAAAAAAAAAAAAAAAATTATTTAAGATGTTCCTACTTCGCGGAAATTCACTTATCGCGGCCGGTCCCTGAACCAAACCCCTGCTATAAACAAGAGATTACTGTATATATATATATATATATATATATATATATATATATATATATATATATATATATATATATATATATATATATATATATATATATATATATATATACCTGACCCAACGTCGTTAATTGATTCCAGGAGAGACGACTTTAGTCGAAAAACGACCTAAATCGAATTAGCTTGTCTCTAGGCTAGCCTAGATATACAGATTTACTGTACAGTAAACATATTAATGAACTCTATTATGCCGTTGGCAACAGGCTTAGCATGGGACGTGCATGAAGGCCAGTGTTGCCAGATAAAGCAGATGTTTTTATTTTCAAATGTATGGTACATCTTATGATATATATTAATTACAAGATGGTAGTACTGTAATTTAAATAAGAATTGTCTTCATCTTTAGGATACTTGAAATAACTTACCAGCTTACATGAATGCTTTTTATATCCATCATTTCTCTCATTCATGTATTCTGGCAACACTGATGGTGGCAGTGAGGAAGGGGATGTATACGTTTTGTCATACTTCCGTATCAGCTGATGCGCCCGCACACGCTATTTCCCTGACAATATTATATTAAAAATATGTTTGCTGTTTGTTCTTAATGCTTTTTGTCAATTTCCTTCATAATATCCGATCGCATTAAGCTGTAGAAGAGGAGTAGGATGCGGGAGAACGAACCTCTATTGGCAAACGTTTTGCTACTTCCGTAACAGCTGATGCTCCTTCACACGCTATTTCCCTGATGATATTATATTAAAAATATGTTTGCTGTTTGTTCTTAATGCTTTATTTCAATTTTCTTCATAATATCCGATTGCATTAAGCGGTAGAAGAGTAGGATGCGGGAGAACGAACCTCTATCAGAAAACGTTTTGCTACTTCCGTATCAGCTGATGCACCCTCACACGCTATTTCCCTGACAATATTATATGACAAATAACTTTGCAGTTTGTTTTTACTACTTTTATTCAATTTTCTTCATAATACCCGATTGCATTAAGCGGTAGAAGAGGAATAGGATGCGGAAGTACGAACCAGTGCTCCCAGGTCAAGCTGTCAAAAATTCCCTAGATTCGCTTACAATATTTCCCTATTTGACTCAAAATATCCCGGTTATAGATACATGTACAAGGCTATATACATTTCAATATCTTCATCTCAATTACCACACAAAGTAAAACTATAAAGAGTTAGAAAAATAATAGCTAGTTCTCCAGAATTTCCGTAGATTTTTCCTCTTTCTTTTTTGGATTTTCCCTAGATTTTAGTGAATTTTCAAGTTTCTTCCCTGTTTCCCTGTACCCTCCTGAAGTTCCCTAAAACAAGGAAATTTCCCTGTACCTGGCAGCCAAGGAATGAAACTCTATCGGCAATCGTTTTGCTACTTCCGTATCAGCTGATGCACCCTCACTCGCTATTTCCCTGACAATATTATATTAAAAATAACTTTGCTGTTTGCTCTTATTGCTTTTTCAAATTTCTTCATAATATCCGATCATAGCCAGTTTATCGTCCAGCATTACAGTGATAATTCGCTGGATCGCGTTTCTTGGTTCGCGTTTTCACTGTACCACTTTTTTTTTTTTTTTTTTTTTGGCAAATTATTATTTTATTTTTTGGGTATATGCAAAAATATTAAAATATTGAAAAAATAAAAATTTTCAGTATTTCGTTTTTTTTATTGAAAAAAAATTTCATTATTTAATTGATAAAAAACATTTATTTCCCAGCCTACGAATAATAAAACAGCAAAAAATAGTAAAAAACATAAATTTAGATATATAACTCACACTACACGGTATTGCATCATGTCATATAGTGTCCGATAGCGCACAATGTATTGGGGTCGCACCTAAGTGAGCTAGCATATACTGTATATTAAAATTTAATTTAATGATCTTATTGATAAAAAAACGTATTTCTTAGCCTAAGAATAATAAAACAGTAAAAAAGAGTAAAAACCATAAATACTAACAGTATTGCACCACGTAAAATACGATACCGGTATCAGCGTTTCGGAAAACACAAAGGATCTCATCTACGTGACCTAGTGAATATTAAGATTTTCATTATTTTATTGATAAAACAAGTATTTCCAAGCCTAAGAATAATAAAACAGTAAAAAATAGTAAAAAACATAAATACAGTACTAACAGTATTGCACCATGTAAAATACAATACCGGTATCACGTTTCGGAAAACGCAAAGGCTCTCACCTATGTGACCTAGTGGATATTAAAATTTTCATTATATTATTGATAAAACAAGTATTTCCTAGCCTAAGAATAATAAAACAGTAAAAAAAAAAAAACAAATACTAACAGTATTGCACCATGTGAAATACGATACCGCTATCAGCGTTTCGGAAAACGAAAAGACTCTCACCTACGTGAGATAGTTCATGGAATGCTATTGGCTGAAAGGTCTGAAAACGACGAATCAAAGAATTGTTTTTCTGTATGTTCTGTATCATGGGGTCTGATTGGCTTTTTCATTGCAGTTTGCTTTTCCCACCATTTTCCAATGTCTCGCCTCACTCGTTCAGTCTAACTCACGTGTGCGCCGTTCACGTTGTGCTTATTAATACGTTTTGCTTGTGATTGCGTTTTCACCCGTAATTTAACCTTTGCAATGCCTCCCAAACGTCCTTCACCTTCTAAGGCTTCTGGTAGTCAGCCTAAGCAGCAAAGGAAGATGTTAACCATAGTAGATAAGGTGAAACTCTTAGATATGTTGAAAGAAGGAAAAAGGTTCACGGATGTCGGCCGCAATTTTGGCCTCAATGAATCTACTGTTCGCTACATCAAAAAGGACGAGGCAAAGATCAGGAAAACAGCGAGCATTTCTTTTGATAAATCAACGTAAACGTAAAAATAATTGTAAAATACCTATGTACATGAGTATGTCACGTCATCATCACCTCATTCACGGTAAGTTTTCCTATCACTTTCATATAAATTTACGTTGCATGCTATTATTTATAAAGTAAAGGATGTTTTTTTAACAGTGCAGGGAGGGTTTATACAGTACGTAAACGTAAAAATAATTGTAAAATACCTATGTACATGAGTATGTCATGTTATTACAACTTCTTCACCGTAATTTTATCTATCACTTTCATATAAATTTACGTTGCATGCTGTTATTTATGAAGTAAAGGGTGGCTTGTTAACAGTACAGGGAGGGCTTATACAGTGTAAACGTAAAAATAAATTAAAATATCTATGTACATATAGGCTGATCCTACTTCGTGATTTTCCTGTCTCGTGCCGGGTCCCGGAACCGAACCATCGCGATAATTGAAGGAACACTGTATAGCATGACACTTAGCACTTACACTAGGAATTTTCTTAGGTGCCATGGGGGCAACATATAAGGTCACAAATGAATGAGAATGAGAGTAGCCGATAAACAGATGTATACCGTGCATAAACTAATCAATTCAAAACAATAGCGGTTTCGCGGGAATGACGAGTGACGATGCCTTACGGTAGATTTTGGAACTACTGTACTATTTTTATAAGATTTTATATGCTTTTATTCTTATTTATTGTACAATAACATGATTTTAAGTGCTTTTGTTTTTATTTATTGTACAGTAACATGATTTCATGTGCTTTTAATGGTTTTCTTGTGATATTATGATTCCAATATTTGTAGCGGACAGACGTAAAGTTGATTATAATGACGTAAACTTTTTTTTTTATTTTTCCATATATTTTTTTGAAAACCGACGTATAATCGAGAACGACCTAACTCGAAACTACACAAGCCGAGGTATACCTGTATATATTTTGGCATTTATTATCCTACTAGGAATCCTGTTCCATGCATCAGCAACTCTACAGTATTACCAACCAATTTTCACCAATTTCCCTTCTGAACCTAAATTTATCAAGCTTAAATCCATTACCCATTTCGAGTTCTGGCTTGATCATAAATTTTTTAAACTTTATTAATATCACCCTTGTTAATCCCTTAAAACCATTTATACACCTCAATCATATCCCCCCTAACTCTGCGCCTCTCTAGAGAATGTAGATTAAGTTTTTTCAATCTGTCATATGGTAGATTTAGGCATTGCATAATTAATTTTTTTTTTCGTTTTTTAGTCTTGCTTTGGTTATTTATAATTTTTATTTTATCTTTATTTACACTTGCAGATAGAGATTCGTTCTCCTGCATCCTCCTCCTCTTCTACCGCATAATTTACTTGCCCACGACCACCATGCAAGTCCCAGTGTACTGTATGACTGTTGCCCACTGCATAATAGAGTACAGTACTGTAATGTATGTTAATTTCTAGCTGTAAAGTGAATATAAATATCATTTGTATACTCTTAAAAATAGATACAGGGCTTTCTGCTTTGCTCTGTAGTAATAAAATATGTCTTTTTCTTATCTTATATCTTTGGCATGGTGTGTCTATGTAAGGTTTGGAATGCATCTATGCCTTTTATCATTGTTTCCTATGGAAAATGACTCGTTTTTCACGCGATTTTCCATTTACCCGACACTTCTGAGAACCTATCAAGGCGTTATTCTGAGAACTAGGTGTACTCAGAAAATGTGCGATATAAAATACTTATGCTATATCGCTATACAGTGATCCTTCGCTCTATCGCGTTTCTTCCCTCGCGAATTCACTGTACCGCAATATTTTTTTGGCATTTCTTTGGGGGGGGGGGTATATGAAAAAATATTAAAATATTAAAAAAATAAAAATTTTCAGTATTTAAATTTTTCTTTAAAAAAAAAATTTCATTATTTAATTGATAAAAAAAATTATTTCCCAGCCTACAAATAATAAAACAGTAAGAAATAGTAAAAAAAACAAAAATTTTATCATATAACTCTGCACCATAGAAAGTACGATACCGGTATCAGCGTTTCGGAAAACACAAAGGGTCGCACCTACGTGAGCCAGCATATACAGTGATCCCCCGCTGGATCGCGTTTCTTGGTTCGCGTTTTCACTGTACCACGTTTTTTATTTTTTGGCAAATTATTTTATTTTTTAGGTATATGCAAAAATATTAAATATTAAAAAAATAAAAATTCTCAGCATTTTCATTTTTTTATTGAAAAAACATATTTCATTATCTAATTGATAAAAAAAATTTACTTTCCAGCCTACGAATAATAAAACAATAAAAATTAGTAAAAAACATAAATTTAGATATACGTACGTACAGTATAACTCACAGTATTGCATCATGCGAAATAGTGTCCGATAGCATACAATGTATTGGCGTTGCAGCTACGTGAGCTAGCATATACATTTATATTTCCAGTAGTTTCATGATTTTTTTGATAAAAAAACGTATTTCTTAGCCTAAGAATAATACAACAGTAAAAAATAGTAAAAAACATAAATACTAACAGAATTGCAACATGTAAAATGCGATACCGCTATCAGTGTTTCGGACAAAGGCTCGGTCAGTCTAACTCACGTGTGCGCCGTTCACGTTGTGCTTATTAAACGTTTTGCTTGTGTCCGATAGCGTACAATGTATTGGGGTCGCAGCTACGTGAGCTAGCATATATATTTATACTTCCAGTAGTTTCATGATTTTCTTGATAAAAAAAACGTATTTCTTAGCCTAAGAATAATAAAACAGTAAAAAATAGTAAAAAAATAAATACTAACAGTATTGCAAAATGTAAAATATGATACCGCTATCAGCGTTTCGGACAAAGGCTCGTTCAGTCTAACTCACGTGTGAGCCGTTCACGTTGTCCTTATTAATACGTTTTGCTTGTGATTTTTTTATTCGCATATTTTAACCTTTGCAATGCCTCCTAAGCATCCATCATCTTCTAAGGCTTCTTGTAGTGAGCCTAAGCGGCAAAGGAAAATGTTAACCATAACAGATAAGGTAAGTTTACCTATCACGTACATATAAGTTTACGTTGCATGCTGTTATTTATAAAGTAAAGGGTGGTTTTTTAATAATGCAGGGAGGGTTTATACAGTAAACGTAAAAATAATTGTAAAATACCAATGTACATGAGTATGTCATATAAATTTACGCTTGCATGCTATTATTTATGAAGTAGAGGGTGGTTTGTTAACAGTACAGGGAGGGTTTATACAGTTTATACGGTGTAAACGTAAAAATAAATTAAAATATCTATGTACATATAGGCTGATCCTACTCCGCGATTTTCCTGTCTCGCGCCGGGTCCCGGAACCGAACCCTCGCGATAATGGAAGGAACACTGTATATATATATATATATATATATATATATATATATATATATATATATATATATATATATAATATATATATATATATATATATATATATATATATATATATATATAATGAGAGAGAGGGAGACAGAGAGAGAGTTGACTGCTATAACTGGCTTAATCAGGTTAACCATACAGAAAAGCAATAATTTCTCTCTCCTCCCTTCATGGGATAGGTCTGCTAAATAAATCATTATTTTTATTGTTATTATAATTATTATTATTATTATTTTTATTATCATTATTATCCAGTAAATACTTATAAACGATGTTTCCTAAACTTTAAACAATTTATGCATAAATGACGGTTGGTTGGTAAGAAGTTGCTTGAGTTTGTTTTAATTCTAATACATCATAAGTATTCTTATTTTTATGATTATTATGATTATTATCATTATTATTATAGAAATAATACTGCAATGAATAGCAATAGCATAATAAATACAGCACGGCAATGTGTTGTATCTTGTAGTACATACATATATGTATGCATTTATGTATTATTATTATTATTATCCAATAAATACTTATTAAGAGTATACTTGATAAACTTTAGACCATTCATGTTGAAACAACAGATGGTTGGTTAGAAGTTCTCTCTCTCTCTCTTTCTTATATCATATGTTCTATCATTATTATAATAATTATTATTATCATTATTAATATTGCTGTTGTTGAGAGACATTGACTTGAGGCCAATGCAAAGAAATTTTCATTCACACTCACTCTTTCTCTCTGTTTCTCTCTCATAAATAATACGATTAATATTATCATCATCATTATTCATTATTATTATTGTCGTTGTTGATGTTGTAAGACAGTAGCAAAAATAAATATTAATCTCTTTCTCTCTCTCATACACACTTTATACACTTCGGTAATATCTCCAGATGTTCGTATGTCGGATGTTTTTCAGTAGAGAGAGAGAGAGAGAGAGAGAGAGAGAGAGAGAGAGAGAGAGAGAGAGAGAGAGAGAGATTATTTTATTGTATTAATTTATTGCGCCAAGGCGTCAGACATTACATGAGTTCATACAAATAATGCTTCAAATGGATATAAAATCAAGAATTGAACATGGTTTACAGGGAGGTGTACATATTGATAAAACATTGCTGCATACTAATACACAACTCACAGAATGGCAGCACAGAGTACATTATATGCAAAAGTAAAGCTCAGAGAAACGCAGAATGCACAAACAGAATTATATAGCAACATACAGAAAATATATATATAATTCAATATAATTTAATGGCCACCAAAGTGAGGAAAACGAGCAAGAATAACATCAAGGTTGTCATCATTAAGTAAAAATGAGCAGATCTGTATTAAGTTCTGACCTCGTGGTAAAACATCTCTCACTGCGGGGCACTGAAGACAATAGTGGTCAAGAGTGTTAGCATTAGTTCGGTCGCATAATGTACAGGAGGTGTACTGTGGCATATCTAGAGTCTGGGAGACCTGCCATAAAGGCCGATACCCCATTCTGAGCCGAGCACTAACTACATTGTTTTTCCGCACCATTAACCCGCGTCTGCGATACTTGTAGCGACTGTGAAGGAAGTGATCATGGTGCTGTATGGACACACTGTTGGCCCTCTCCGTGTCCCTGCGCTGGACCGTCATGGCAAACCCAGCTGAGTAGATGATGTTACGTAGGCATCGGAGGGAGGGCTCAGCGTCCACAGCATGCCCATCCAGCATACAGGCCGCCTTGGCAAGACGATCCGCTGTGTCGTTGCCAGTCAGCCCAATGTGGGATGGAGTCCACACAAATGACACAACAAGAGAAGCATCCCGAGCGGCTGCGAGGCGACATAGTATATTTCCCACAGCACGGCCACAGATAGGTCTTGGCGAGGATAGGGCTTGTAGGGCCGATTGGGAGTCACAAATTATTACCCCATTCACTCGTCGTCGAACAAGGAGAGTCACGGCATCCAAGATGGCATTCAGTTCACAGTAGGTGGAGCTCGACGAGGTGGGTAGTCTACGGCCAATCCATGAATCAGCCGGCACAGGCGGCTCCATGGTGGGGGAAAACACAGCACATGCCGCCCTCCCATCTGCTTGCACAGAACCATCAACATAGACGTGGTGTGCTGCAGGGACAGACGTGGATACATCAGCGATAGTCTCCAGAGCTAACTGTCTCTGCAAGGGGGGATAGACATCCTTCGAGGTCGGTGTATATGTGACAGCGGGGAGGGGGACACGCCAGGGTGGTAAATCTGGGACAGCCGCCTGCACTGGCAGGTCGATGTCAAGGCCACGGAGAATGTCACTCACCACCCTGATAAGGTTATGACCTCCTGCTCGAAGTGGGAGCCTGGGTGCGTCTGGATCAAGGGACGTCCTCATGACAGCAGAGAAGTACGGAGCAAGAAAGGGGTAGTGAAGACACTTAACAGTAAAATAGGACACATTGGCATAAGAGAGAGAGAGAGAGAGAGAGAGAGAGAGAGAGAGAGAGAGAGAGAGAGAGAGAGAGAGAGAGAGAGAGAGAGAGAGAGAGAGTGTGTGTGTGTGTGTGTGTGTGTGTGTGATTACCTAATTGTGTTTACGGGAAAGAGTCCAAAGCTCGTATCTTCCCGTCTCCTGATCGGTTCCATTTTATACTTAGTGATACTTATCATACCTGTCCTTAAAACAATGGATTGAGATAGAATTAACTACCTCCTCGCTTAGCGAATTCCAATTATCAACTACTCTTACACTGAAAAAGTATTTCCTTACATCCTGCGAAGAAGTTTTCTTACGAAGCTTCAAACTATGACCTCTAGTTCTAGAGCCAGCCATATCAAAATATCGATCCCTATCCACTCTATCATAACCATGAAGGAATTTAAAGACTGTCACCATATCCCCCCTCACTCTTCTAGCTTCGAGTGATGGTAAGTCTAATTCCCTCAGCCTCTCATCATAACTGAGATTGCGTATTTATGGCACCAGTTTCGTGCATATCTTTGAACTTTTTCAAGCTTAGCTATGTGCTTTTTCAAGTGCGGATTCCAAAAGGGGGCTGCATATTCGAGTTTTGGCCTCACATAGGTTACATAAATATTTCTGAACATTTCCTTGTCCATGTGCCTGAAGGCTACCCTTACATTTGATAAGAATGCATATGCTGCCCTTACTATGCCATTTATATGTATTTCTGGAGACAAATCTGCCAGTATGTTTACTCCTAGATCTCTCTCATTTTCTGTCTCTTGAAGTTGTACTCCAGCCACTGAGTAGTGTGTGTGTGTGTGTGTGTGTGTGTGTGTGTGTGTGTGTGTGTGTGTGTGTGTGTGTGTGTGTGTGTGTAATTACCTAATTGTGTTTACGGGAAAGAGCCCAAAGCTCCTATCTTCCCGTCTCCTGATCGGTTCCATTTTGTACTTAAGTGATACTTATCATACCTGTCCTTAAAACTATGGACTGAGACAGCTTTAACTACCTCCTCGCTTAGAAAATTCCAATTATCAACTACTCTTACACAGAAAAACTATTTCCTTACATCCTGCAAAGAAGTTTTCTTACGAAGCTTCAAACTATGACCTCTAGTTCTAGAACCAGCCATATCAAAATATCGATCCCTATCTACTCTATCATAACCATGAAGGAATTTAAAGACTGTCACCATATCCCCCCTCAATCTTCTAGCTTTGAGTGATGGTAAGTCTAATTCCCTCAGCCTCTCATCATAACTGAGATTGCATATTTCTGGCACCAGTTTCGTGGCATGTCTTCGAACTTTTTCAAGCTTAGCTATGTGCTTCTTCAAGTGCGGATTCCAAAAGGGGGCTGCATATTCCAGTTTTGGCCTCACATAGGTTACATAAATATTTCTGAACATGTGCCTGAAGGCTACCCTTACAATTGATAAGAATGCATATGCTGCTCTTACTATGCCATTTATATGTATTTCTGGAGACAAATCGCCAGTATGTTTACTCCTAGATCTCTCTCATTTTCTGTCTCTTGAAGTTGTTCTCCAGCCACCGAGTAGTCAAGCTTGTGCCTTCTTGCACTTGTACCCATTCTCAATACCTTACATTTTGAAGTATTGAATTTCATTAGCCACTTTTCTTACCGCTCATGCAGACTATTTAGATCTTCCTGAAGTTCTCTACCATTGTTCTCGTTTCCTACTTCCTTCACAATCTTTGCATCATTTGCAAACATATTCATGAATGAATTTACAGACTCTGGTAGGTCATTTACATATACAAGGAGCAAAAGTGGCCCTAAAATTGAACCCATGGAACTCCACTACTAACTCTTCTCCATTCAGACACCGAGTGTTTTACTCTAACCCTCTGTTCCCTTCCTTCTAAGCAAGTTTTTATCTATTCCAAGACATTTCCACCTATTCTAGCCATTGCTTGCAGCTTCCTTATAAGTCTCCCATGTGGAACAGTGTCAAATGCTTTCTGGATGTCTAGGAATATGCATTCTGCCCAGCCATCTCTTTCCTGTAAGATTCGGCTTACCTCATCATAAAATTCTAATAAGTGTGTTACTGTTGATCTACCTTCTCTGAAGCCATGTTGCCTCACTGATAAAAAGTTGAAGGATTCCAAGTGAAGAGAGATATGTTTCCTTAGTAGTTTCACCATAACTTTGCAAACTATGCTGGTCAAGGAAACTGGTCTATAGTTCAGAGCCGTATCCCTCCTTCCCTTTTTGAAGATAGGTATCACATTTGCTTGTTTCCAGCATCTTGGAATCTCCCCCGACTTCAGTGACTTTTTAAATATGATACCCAGTGCCACTGATATTGAGTTTACACATTTTTTAAGTACATGAGGGGATATGTCATCAGGACCTGTAGCTTTATGAACATCTAAATCCATCAGCGCTTTGCATACCTCTGTGGCTGTAAGGTTGATGTTCTCTAATACGGGCCCTTGAGCTTCTATCTCTGCAATCTGAGGGGGTGGGGTATTTTCTATTGTAAATACTGACTGAAACTCCTTGTTCAATGCTTTGCAGATCTCTTCATCCGTCTCAGTGATGCTTCCATCTGCTCTCTTTAGCCTTAAAACCTTTTCTTTTACCTTCAGTTTTCCTCTGATAAAGCTGTGGAAAAGCTTGGGATTTTCTTTAGCCTTCCTGGTGATATCCCTCTCATAGTCTCTCTCTGCCTCTCTTCTTTTACTTAGGTAATCATTTCTTGCTCTTTTGTAGGTTTGCCAGGCATTTATGTTTTTTCTCCTCCTATACCTTTTCCAGCATTTGTCTCTCCACTCCTTGGCTTTTTTACACTCATTATCAAACCATTTATGTCTGGCATGAATTACACCTACTTTGGTGACAGGTATGCAGCAATTTACTATCTTCCCATATTTCTCACAAATGATGTCATACATTTCTTGTATAGATTTCTTGTAAAATAAGGTTCTCCAGTCAATAACTGCAAAAAGCTCATCCATTTTGATGTAATCTCCTTTCGGATAGTTCCTCCTCATGTCCTCAGTGCCTCTACTCTCAGGAAGAATATCTTCAAGGATATACTCCATCAACAACACACAGTGGTCACTCTTTCCATTTGGTGGTTCATACTCAATTTTTTCAATATCCAACACATTATCTGTGAACACTAGATCAAGTAGTGATGGCTCATCCCCACCCCTGGCCCTCGTTGGTTCCATTACATGTTGGTGTAGGAAATTCCCTTGTACGCAATCTAGGAATCTTGCCCCGAATGAGTCCTCACCACTGTGTGGGTCAAGATTTATCCAATCTATCTCTTTATGATGAAAATCTCCCATAATCAAAATCCTACATTTTTTCTCCCATGCCATGTTAACAACTGAGTTTATGACTTCAATAGTACCTAAATGACTTTCCTCATAAACTTCAAGCCTATTCTGGTTCCTTGGTGGGTTATATACAACAGTTATTATAATGCTCTCTGACCCAGTATTTATGCGAGCAACAAGAAATTCCTTGAACTCACTTTCTATAGCAAAGTTTATTTCTTCAACTTGAATCCTTTCACTTATGAGCAGTGCTATCCCTCCACCAGTCCTCTCAGATCTTTCAACCCTTAGTATTCTGAAACCCTTAGGAAAAACTGTGACACTGTTTATGTCCTCACTCAACTTAGTCTCTGTAATTGCTACTATATCTGCCTTACTGTTGTGAATCCTATCTTTTAGTTCTACTGCCTTTCCAGCTAATCCATCAGCATTTGTGTATAACAATCTTAATGAGGCCCCATCCTCTGATCTTCTGTCATTATCTTCTTTATCTCCCCTCTGTGTGATTACCTAATTGTGTATACCTAATTGTGTTTACGGGAAAGGGCACAAAGCTCGTATCTTCCTGTCTCCTGATCGGTTCCATTTTATACTTAGTGATACTTATCATACTGTCCTTAAAACTATGGATTGAGATAGCATTTACTACCTCCTCGCTTAGCGAATTCCAATTATCAACTACTCTTACACTGAAAAAGTATTTCCTTACATCCTGCGAAGAAGTTTTCTTATGAAGCTTCAAACTATGACCTCTAGTTCTAGAGTCAGCCATATCAAAATATCGATCCCTATCCACTCTATCATAACCATGAAGGAATTTAAAGACTGTCACCATATCCCCTCCTCACTCTTCTAGCTTCCAGTGATGGTAAGTCTAATTCCCTCAGCCTCTCATCATAACTGAGATTGCGTATTTCTGGCACCAGTTTCGTGGCATGTCTTTGTGTGTGTGTGTGTGTGTGTGTGTGTGTGTGTGTGTGTGTGTGTGTGTGTGTGTGTGTGTGTGCATGCTATATATATATATATATATATATATATATATATATATATATATATATATATATATATATATATATATATATATATATATATATATATATATATATATATATATATATATATATATATATATATATATATATATATATATATATATATATATATATTTCAATCATTAACATTTTATCAACATTTATTGCCATTATTAAATATAAGACACCAAGGAAATACATACAAAAGCAGTAATTAAATGAAAACTTCAAGCATACCTTGTGAATGAAAAACACGAGAATGTATGCGCAAACTAGGAATTTTAGGGAGTCAAGTCTTTAATTGTAGCTTAATGTCTATTTAGCAAGTGAAGTATGAAACAATATATGCACTCACCTCACGATTTACATGAGTTTAAACCACGTGAATTTGAATTAGCATATCTACAAAATAATAGTAAAAAATTCAAAATACGCATTTAATGCAAGCGAGAAAATACGAAGTGCTGAGTGGAAGAAAAATGGACCTAATGACCACTAACCAGAGCTTGTGCCTTTGTTTGCAGTGTGGTCGGTCAGTACCCTCTAAAAATTGGGATTTTCACCCTTATTGGAGTGATTTCCACATAAGTCATTGTTGTACTAGTACAACAATGATTTATGACTCTCTCTCTCTCTATAACGGACGACATATGCATCCACACGACCTCAACTCACGACCTTCAGCACATGCTCCATGATTTTTACGTGTCTGCTACCTCCTGTGGCCTTATTATCTCCTCAGAAAAAAGCAGGATTTTTACTTCACGCAACTGCAGAGCACTGCCCGCATTCGCCATGGGTGGTAATGTCATCCCTCACTGCAAACAGTACACGTATTTAGGTGCACCAGTCCGGATCACCCCAGCTATACCTGCACGTCAACGAATTCATCCCTTTGTGAAGAGCCTTCTTGACCGTCTGGAGCCCCGCTTTGCACCTGTCAAGTGGCTTGCCAACAATGCTGCAGGAGTCTCCATCCCAGTGGTGAGGACCCTCTACATCCTACTACTTCGGTCAGTGGTTGACTATCTGTCTCCTGCCTTGTGTTAACTTCCTAGACCAGCTCTCGAGCCACTTGAAAAGTTCCAGAATCGAGTCATGAGATTTATCTTGGGATGTTCTCTCTCTACCCGTATTGTGAGTATGCAGTTGGAGCTCAACTTGCCCCCTCTTGTGGAGAGGATTTATGCCAATGTGTCCTATTTTACTGTTAAGTGTCTTCACTACCCCTTTCTTGCTCCGTACTTCTCTGCTGTCATGAGGACGTCCCTGGATCCAGACGCACCCAGGCTCCCACTTCGAGCAGGAGGTCATAACCTTATCAGGGTGGTGAGTGACATTCTCCGTGGCCTTGACATCGACCTGCCAGTGCAGGCGGCTGTCCCAGATTTACCACCCTGGCGTGTCCCCCTCCCCGCTGTCACATATACACCGACCTCGAAGGATGTCTATCCCCCCTTGCAGAGACAGTTAGCTCTGGAGACTATCGCTGATGTATCCACGTCTGTCCCTGCAGCACACCACGTCTATGTTGATGGTTCTGTGCAAGCAGATGGGAGGGCGGCATGTGCTGTGTTTTCCCCCACCATGGAGCCGCCTGTGCCGGCTGATTCATGGATTGGCCGTAGACTACCCACCTCGTCGAGCTCCACCTACTGTGAACTGAATGCCATCTTGGATGCCGTGACTCTCCTTGTTCGACGACGAGTGAATGGGGTAATAATTTGTGACTCCCAATCGGCCCTACAAGCCCTATCTTCGCCAAGACCTATCTGTGGCCGTGCTGTGGGAGATATACTATGTCGCCTCGTGGCCGCTCGGGATGCTTCTCTTGTTGTGTCATTTGTATGGACTCCATCCCACATTGGGCTGACTGGCAACGACAGAGCGGATCGTCTTGCCAAGGCGGCCTGTATGCTGGATGGGCATGCTGTGGACGCTGAGCCCTCCCTCCGATGCCTACGTAACATCATCTACTCAGCTGGGTTTGCCATGACCGTCCAGCGCAGGGACACGGAGAGGGCCAACAGTGTGTCCATACAGCACCATGATCACTTTCTTCACAGTCGCTACAAGTATCGCAGACGCGGGTTAATGGTGCGGAAAAACAATGTAGTTAGTGCTCGGCTCAGAATGGGGTATCGGCCTTTATGGCAGGTCTCCCAGACTCTAGATATGCCACAGTACACCTCCTGTAACTTATGCGACCGTCCTAATGCTAACACTCTTGACCACTATTGTCTTCAGTGCCCCACAGTGAGAGATGTTTTACCACGAGGTCAGAACTTAATACAGATCTGCTCATTTTTACTTAATGATGACAACCTTGATGTTATTCTTGCTCGTTATCCTCACTTTGGTCTCCATCCCAGTGGTGAGGACCCTCTACATCCTACTACTTCGGTCAGTGGTTGACTATCTGTCTCCTGCCTTGTGTCAACTTCCTAGACCAGCTCTCGAGCCACTTGAAAAGTTCCAGAATCGAGTCACGAGATTTATCTTGGGATGTTCTCTCTCTACCCGTATTGTGAGTATGCAGTTGGAGCTCAACTTGCCCCCTCTTGTGGAGAGGATTTATGCCAATGTGTCCTATTTTACTGTTAAGTGTCTTCACTACCCCTTTCTTGCTCCGTACTTCTCTGCTGTCATGAGGACGTCCCTGGATCCAGACGCACCCAGGCTCCCACTTCGAGCAGGAGGTCATAACCTTATCAGGGTGGTGAGTGACATTCTCCGTGGCCTTGACATCGACCTGCCAGTGCAGGCGGCTGTCCCAGATTTACCACCCTGGCGTGTCCCCCTCCCCGCTGTCACATATACACCGACCTCGAAGGATGTCTATCCCCCCTTGCAGAGACAGTTAGCTCTGGAGACTATCGCTGATGTATCCACGTCTGTCCCTGCAGCACACCACGTCTATGTTGATGGTTCTGTGCAAGCAGATGGGAGGGCGGCATGTGCTGTGTTTTCCCCCACCATGGAGCCGCCTGTGCCGGCTGATTCATGGATTGGCCGTAGACTACCCACCTCGTCGAGCTCCACCTACTGTGAACTGAATGCCATCTTGGATGCCGTGACTCTCCTTGTTCGACGACGAGTGAATGGGGTAATAATTTGTGACTCCCAATCGGCCCTACAAGCCCTATCCTCGCCAAGACCTATCTGTGGCCGTGCTGTGGGAGATATACTATGTCGCCTCGTGGCCGCTCGGGATGCTTCTCTTGTTGTGTCATTTGTATGGACTCCATCCCACATTGGGCTGACTGGCAACGACAGAGCGGATCGTCTTGCCAAGGCGGCCTGTATGCTGGATGGGCATGCTGTGGACGCTGAGCCCTCCCTCCGATGCCTACGTAACATCATCTACTCAACTGGGTTTGCCATGACCGTCCAGCGCAGGGACACGGAGAGGGCCAACAGTGTGTCCATACAGCACCATGATCACTTTCTTCACAGTCGCTACAAGTATCGCAGACGCGGGTTAATGGTGCGGAAAAACAATGTAGTTAGTGCTCGGCTCAGAATGGGGTATCGGCCTTTATGGCAGGTCTCCCAGACTCTAGATATGCCACAGTACACCTCCTGTAACTTATGCGACCGTCCTAATGCTAACACTCTTGACCACTATTGTCTTCAGTGCCCCACAGTGAGAGATGTTTTACCACGAGGTCAGAACTTAATACAGATCTGCTCATTTTTACTTAATGATGACAACCTTGATGTTATTCTTGCTCGTTATCCTCACTTTGGTGGCCATTAATTATATTGAATTATACATATATTTTCTGTATGTTGCTGTATAATTCTGTTTGTGCATTCTGCATTTCTCTGAGCTTTACTTTTGCATATAATGTACTCTGTGCTGCCATACTGTGAGTTGTGTGTTAGTATGCAGCAATGTTTTATCAATATGTACACCTCCCTGTAAACCATGTTCAATTCTTGGTTTTGTATCCATTTGAAGCATTATTTGTATGAACTCATGTAATGTCTGACGCCTTGGCGCAATAAATTAATAAAATAAAATAAATCTCTCTCTCTCTCTCTCTCTCTCTCTCTCTATATATATATATATATATATATATATATATATATATATATATATATATATATATATATATATATATATATATATATATATATATATATATATATATATATATATATATATATATATATATATATATATCTCGAAATAACACGAGAATAGGTTCTCAAAAGGCTCGTGTAATATAAATTACGTGTAATTTAAATAGTCTATTTTGATAAGGAATAATGTTAATGTACACAAATATGTTCCTCAAATGTATATAAACACACTATAACAAACAAAAACGAGCTAAGTAAAACACATTTTACAAGTCCATAACCAAGCTAAAATATGTATATAAGCTAAAAATTAAAAAGTGGAGTATTAATGATATATATATATATATATATATATATATATATATAATATATATATATATATATATATATATATATATATATATATATATATATATATATATATATATATATATATAAACAAAACAAAAAAATAAATAAAAAAAATTAACTCACTCTATATACGGTGGACACCAGGTGTGTGGTGGTGGTGATCAGAGTGTTAAGCCATAACTACTTTCTGACTGGGATGTTCACCCTTATTGGAGTGAATTTTTCACATAGGTCCTTGTTATATTTGTACAACAATGATTTATGCCTCTCTCTCTCTATTTATTTAATTTATTCATTTATTATTGACTTATTTATTTATCACTCTATATAAGGTGAACACCAGGTATGAAGTGGCGGTGCGCACATTGCCAAGCCATAGCGACTTTTTGACTAGGATTTTCACCCTTACTGGAGTGACTTTTTCACTTAAGTCCTTGTTGTACCAGTGTAACAATGAATTATGACTCTCTCCCTCTATTTATTCAACATATTTATTTATTATTCATATATTTATTTATTTGTTTATATATATATATATATATATATATATATATATATATATATATATATATATATATATATAGAGAGAGAGAGAGAGAGAGAGAGAGAGAGAGGAGAGAGAGAGAGAGAGAGAGAGAGAGAGAGAGGAGAGAGAGAGAGAGAGAGAGAGAGAGAGAGAGAGAGAGAGAGAGAGAGAGAGAGAGAGAGAGAGAGATAGAGAGATAGAGAGAGAGAGAGAGAGAGAGAGAGAGAGAGAGAGAGAGAGAGAGAATCACTGTTGTACTAGTACAACAAAGAATAATGAGAAAAAATCACTTCAATAAGGGTGAAAATCCCATTTTGTAAAGGGTACTGACCGACCACACTGCAAACCAAAGCACAAGCTCTGGTTAGTGGTCATTAAGTCCATTGTTCTCTGAATAATCCAATCAAAAAGTCGTTATGGCTTAGCACCATGATCACTGCCACCACACACCAGTTTTCCACTGTAGATAGAGTGAATTAAATTTGTTTATTGTTTGCTTATCTCTATATCTTTAATACTGTACTTGTTTATTTTTAGCTTACCTACATACGTAATTTAGTTTAATTAAGTACTGGTAAATTATGTTTTACTTAGCATTCTTCTTTGGTATAGTGTTTATACACGCTTGTGGAACGTATCCTTATGGAAATAGACTATTTTGAATTACGCAAAACTTGAATTGCACGAGCCTTTTGAGAACCTATCCTTGCATTAAATCGAGAGGTATATATATATATATATATATATATATATATATATATATATATATATATATATATATATATATATATATATATATATATATATATATATATATATATATATATATATATATATATATATATATATCTTGCTCCTGTTTTACGCATTTTTTTTATCCGTGAAATTGTAATAATGCCTCCAAAAAATAATAGTAAAAAAATACGAATTTCGCAAATAACGCCCGCCAAAAAAATTAATTTTTTATTTTTATTTTAGTAAATAAGCGACCGCGGACGCTTTTCCCGCCACGCTACCATCAGTGTGTCATTACCCAGTATAGTGCATGGATATATTTAGTGTTCTGTGTTTATTACGTTTATATTTTCAGTTCTTTTATATTTTAAAGATTATATACTGTACTATCATGGCCAGTAAAAACCTAGGAAAAGACTGTGTAAGTGCTTTTACTCCCAAAAGAGCGAGAAAGGCAATATTTCTTGAAATAAAATTGCAAGCGTTGGGCCGTTGTGAGTGTACGGTCGCCAATAAACCAGCAATATATCTCAATGATTGTTACAGTTTGTGTTTTCAGTTGTTTTATATTTTAAAGATTATATATTGTACATACTATCATGGCCAGTAAACGCCCAAGAAAAGACTGTATAAGTACTTCTACTCCCAAAAGAGGCAGAAAGGCAATAATTTTTGAAATAAAATTGCAAGATTTGGGCCGTTATGAGAGTGGTGAGAGTTAGGTCCCCATTAATCCGGCGATGCATCTCTGAATGTTACAGTTAGTGTTTTCAGTTCTTTTATATTTTAAAGATTATATATTGTACTATCATGGCCAATAAACGCCCAGGAAAAGACTGTATAAGTGCTTCTACTCCCAAAAGAGACAGAAAGGCAATAATTCTTGAAATAAAATTGCAAGGGTTGAGTCGTCATGAGAGTGGTGAGAGTACAGTCGCCATTGAACAGACGTTGCATTTCACTGAATGTTACGGTTTGTGTTTTCAGTTCTTTTATATTTCAAAGATTATATATTGTACTATCAAGGCCAGGAAAAGACTGTATAAGTGCTTCTACTCCAAAAAGAGGCAGAAAGGCAATAATTCATGAAATAAAATTGCAAGGGTTGAGCCATCATGAGAGTGGTGAAAGTATGGTTGCCATTGAAACTGCTTTGCATTTCAGTGAATTTTACGGCTTGTGTTTTCAGCTGTTTTATATTTTAAGGATTATATATTGTACTATCATGGCCAGTAAATGTCCAGGAAAAGACTTTATAAGTGTTTCTACTCCCATAAGAGGCAGAAAGGCAATAATTCTTGAAATAAAATTGCAAGGGTTGAGCCATCATGAGTGGTGAGAGTACAGTTGCATTGAACAAGCATTGCATCTCAGTGAATGTATATACGTACACTCTATTCATGAAAACGAGGAAAAAATAAATATGAGTGCGAAAGCTGGTTTTAGTTTAACTGCAGCTAAGTCTTCATATTCTTGATCGGGTATTATAGGGAAAATGGAAAAATGGTAAGTGTACGACACTGCTTCCACGAGTACAAGCTTGGTTTACCCTAGATCTAGACGAAAATTTTCCTAAATCCATATTGAGTACCCTAAACGTAATGAAATTCATTATTATTATAATTATTATTATTATTATAATTATTATTATTATCATTATTATGATTATTAATATATACTCAATGTAGATATCACATCATCATCATTCCACTGTACTAGCCTGCTGGCTAGTACAGTGGTAACGCGCTGGCTTCGCATTCACGAGGTCGAAAGATCGGTTCCCGTCCAAGACCGAGAGTTTAAGCTGTTTACTGGCAGGAACTGCTGTGGTTGGACACCCTAGTGGGGGGTTGGGGCTTGCCCCGGCTGACGAATACCCATTGTATAATGAAATGGATATAAAGTTTGTTTGTTTGATTACCCTAAATTAGGGTATTTTATACACTGTGCGTGGATATATTTATACCTGTTTGTGTTTTTAGTTCTTGTAAGTTTTACAGATAACTGTATACCTGTACTATAATATCAAGCCTAGTTGCATAATGAAAAAATCTGGTTTTCTAGTCTTGCTTTTGTTAATTGTTTCTTACGTTTGGCAGATAGAGGTTCGTTCTCCTCTTCTAATACCGCTTATGTCAAGTGCTCACCGCCACCACGCGAATCCCATACATGTTGGTCACCGCATAATACAGTGAGTAGAATGTGTGTTATCTTTTTATATAAAGTGAGTAGTATGTGTTTTATATATATTATTGTTACAGTAATTAAGGCTTTGCATAATTAAAAAAATTTAGTTTTCTTGTCTTGCTTTTGTTAATTGTGTCTTACGTTTGGCAGATAGGGGTTCCTTCTCTTATTATACTGCTGACGTCACGTGCTCACCACCAGTATGCTTGTCCCATGCCTGTTGCTCAACGTATAATAGAGTGAGTAGAATGTGTTATCTTTTTTTTTTTTTCAGTAATTCAGGCATTGCACAATTATATATATATATATATTTTTTTTTTTTAGCTTTTTAGTCTTGCTTTTGTCAATCGTGTTTATTTTATCTTTGTTTACATTTGCAGATGGGGTTCGTTCTAACGCTTCCCCCTCCTCTTCCGCTACCGTCACATGCTGACTGCCACCACGCTTAGCCTTACCTGTTGCGCATCTATAGAGTGAGTAGAATGTGTTTTATATTTTGGCATTGCATAATTAATTTTTTTTCGTTTTTTAGTCTTGCTTTGGTTATTTATAATTTTTATTTTATCTTTGTTTACATTTGCAGATAGAGGTTTGTTTTCCTGCATCCTCCTCCTCTTCTACCCATAATAGAGTACAGTACAGTACAGTATGTTAATTTCTTGCTGTGCAGTAAATCTGAATATCTTTTGTATACTCTTAAAAATAGATAGAGGGCTTTCTGCTTTGTTATGTAGTTATAAAATATGTTTTTACTTATCTTATATCTTTGGCATAGTGTGTCTATGTAAGGTTTGGAACTTTCTATGCCCTTTATCATTGTTGCCTATGGAAAATTAATAGTTTTTTCAAGCGATTTTCCTTTTACCCGACACTTCTGAGAACCTATCTTCGCGTTATTCTGAGAACAAGGTATATATATATATATATATATATATATATATATATATATATATATATATATATATATATATATATATATATATATATATATATATATATATATATATATATATATATATATATATATATATATATATATATATATATATATATATGGTAGGAAAAGCCCATTAAATAAAACAATGAAAATATATATATAAAAAGTACTTATTAATTTCGTGACCTAAACTGGCCACCTTCTCAAAGTACAATGGCAAGAGATACAGCTAGCAAAACAGAAGAACAATCTTCTGTTTTGCTAGCTGTATCTCTTGCCAATGTACTTTGAGAAGGTGCTCAGTTTAGGTCACGAAATTAATAAGTACTTTATATATATATATTTTCGTTGTTTTAGTTAATGGGCTTTTCCTACCATTTTAGATTGCATGTTAACAGTTCAGTGTTATTAATATATATATATATATATATATATATATATATATATATATATATATATATATATATATATATATATATATATATATATATATATATATATATATATATATATATATATAATATATATATATATATATATATATATATATATATATATATATATATATATATATACAGTATATATATTCAAGTAAACCGGGACTCGACCCTAAGATACATTTTATTGTGCCAAGGATCAAGTACACCACTGACGGTCTAAGAAAAAACAAACCTCAGATCTAACTGCTTTGCTAGGAATGAACGCATTCTTTCTGAATGCATTTTTGTTCACATTACAGCTTCCTCCCAATCTCACTCCTGGCTTTGTTTTTGCATTTAACTCAAATCTCATGTTATACTGGTATCAATAATAATCAAATAAAACATATTAACATATGTGAAAACATGAATCATATTTTACCCGACTGGGACTCAAACTTAAGACACATAATTACTGTGCCAAGGCACTATCAACTACCTTTAGTGGAGTAGTTGATAGCACCTTGGCACAGAAATTATGTGTCTTAGGTTCGGGTCCCAGTCAAGGGTAAAATATGATTCATATTTTCACATATGTTAATGTGCTAATATATTTATTATTGATTTGAAATAAATACAAAAACAAAGCCACGATTGAGGTTCGAAAGAAGCTGTATTATGAACAAAAAGGAATTCAGAAAGAATGCATTCATTTCTAGCAAAGCACTTAGCTTTGAGGTTTGCTTCTTCTTTTAGACCTTCAGTGGTGTAGGTGATAGCACCTTGGCACAGTAATTATGTGTCTTAGGTTCGAGTCCCGGGTCAGTGTTAAAATATAATTCATACAGATATATCTTATTATGATTACCTTTCTAAAAAATATTAGTTCAAGCATACATCACTCATATATTACTTAATCAAAAATACCCCAAAATTGGTTAAAAAAAATATGACTTAAAAATATCACTGCACGCAAATATGATGCATATTAGTTCAAGTAAATATACACCTACAATAAAATGTGCAAGAATATATCTCAGTGCTTCTAAAAATTAACATTCCATGCAGTGCAGCAGAGTATATGACATCCAATAAAAGTGCATTTGTAAGTATAAAAGATGGCATCAATGTGGTGGTTAGTGATGTGCTATACTGAAGATTTAGTGAGGTTAGTAGGCTTGTTGGACCATTAATTAAATCTTACAAGACAATCTGAGACTCATTGCTCGCTCAGCGTTACCTTGTGAGATTAAAAAAACAGCCCACAGTGTACATGCATCAAAATTTTACACACACACACACACATTAATATTTATCACTTAAAATTAAGAAAATAACACCAGCAAACCATACAAGCATAGGTAAGGCATGGCATTGGTACAGACATCAAATAAAACGTAATTCAGATATTTAAGCATATTTTCATACAAGTTGCTGTATATTGTAGTGCAGCAGAGAGGCATCATATCAATTGAAGAATTTTATATATATATATATATATATATATATATATATATATATATATATATATATATATATATATATATATATATATATATATATATATGCAGGAAGTCCTCGACTTACATCACAGTTCCATTCCTAAAGACGCGTAAGTTGGAACACACCTAAATAAGCACCTACGTCACCAACCTATGCTAACTCAGTAGAAAAGTTCATAATTACATACATAAAAATCTTTCTATGACATATGATACATAACTAGGACTAAAAAGAGAATACTTCCTTACACACAAGGGGTCCCTGTATAACGTTGTTTTGCCATTACGTCGGAGGCCAATAAATAATTGATAAACAAATTTTTCAACCTACCAGGCTGGTGAGGCAAATTCAAACCACGCATGCTGAACAGTTTGTGAGCGCGGCAGACAAGAACACAGCTAGCAGCACAGCTGAATTCGTATTCACCAATTAATGGTTTCATTTAAGTATTTGGTAATAATGAAGGATTATATTTAATTAAAAAAAATTCCAAACACATTGTCATTATACAATTTTATGCAAAATAATACGTTGAGCGTCATGTAAGAAATTGGTATAAGCAGCATTAAAAGAAGAAGCACTGCTCAGTTTACTCTTCCCCGCCATACTGTTTCTCATATTGATCTGCTCGCTCGTTGGTTTTGGTCGTTTTCATATTACAATGTCTCCCAAGCATAGTGGTGATACTTCTGATGGCAGTGCTATGAAGAAAAGAAAGGCCATCACCAAGGAAATTAAAGTTGAAATAGTAAAATACTCGGAAAAAGGAGTGAAAGTGGTCTGTGGCCAGTAGGGCTTGGTTTAATCATTTGAGTCACGTTAATTTGCATAAGCTAAGGGGGCAAGGTGAAGTTGCTAGCTAAAGGAGATGAGAAAGAAGCAAGAGTTTCCCAGGGTTAGGAAAAATAAATAGGGAAAGGACTACCATCCATTGCAATGCCCCTACCAGTGTGTGAGCCGACCACACAAGTAAAGGTAAGCAATAGTGTACTTTATACTGTACAGTACTGTAGTGTACTTTATACTGTACTGTACTGAAGTGTACTTTTACTATTTTTATGTTTTAGATTACACAAGTAAAGGTAAGCAATACTGTTAAGTTTAGTTTTACTATTTTTAAGTCTCAGATTGGGAACCTCGATTTTTTTCTGTTTTAGAATATTTATTTGGTTTGAGGACCTAGGTTCTAATTTAGGCGTGTTCCGACTTACGTCAAAATTAGAATTAAGTCAACTGTCAGGAATGGAACTCAGATGTTAAACAGGGGCCCCTTGTATATACAGAATACAGTATTGTATTCCTAACCTTTGTTCCTGTGGTTGGCTTGCACACTGGAAAGGGCATTGCAAGAGAGAGTCAGGCATATTGGGAGAAGGAAGCTGGAGAATAGGTGCTGAAAAGACTGGGGCAGGTGAGTGTGGAAAGGCAGGAGAACTTGCAGTATGTGCTGGAGATACTGGGGGAGGTGAGTCTGGAGAGGCAGCTGAGGTAGAGGGTACAGGATCTGTTACTGAGGGCTCAACCTTTTTAAGAAATATTCCCAGCGAGTCTGGAAGGATGCCATCTTCTTCTCTTCCCAAATTTCCTTGTAACACTAAAGGCAATCCATGACCCCTCTGGTGACCTTAGTGTACCTGGCAGTACTGGGGTTCTTAGCCTCAAACTTTGCTAACCCTTCCTTTATAGGGCAAAACCTTCTTCCATGCCCTTGCTTGTAAATCTCTTGGGCTCTAGGATTGACATTTCCTTCTTTTCTATCATCTGCTTCTCCAGCTGAATAAAGTCCTCAGCAGACAACTCCTCTCCATGAGATTCCAGCAACTCTTATTACATCATCAGCCCCCACCTCCAACTAAAGTTCCTTACTATGGGTAAAAACATTTTTGGTGACAGCCTCAACTGTCTCCTCAAAGCCATGGAAATTATTCACAAACTGGGGACAAGGTTTCTTCCATATGCCATTCAAGTTCATTGACAGCTTGAATAATGTTTTAAGACTTCAAAAATCTTTGAGTCAAGTTCTTGTCCTTCTCAGTTGCATTGAAAAGCATAGTGATTGTCCTTCGGAAGTAGTAGGATTTGAAAGAGGCAATGGTACCCTGATCCATTGGCTGTAACAGGGCAGTGGTATTAGGAGGAAGGTAAACCACCTTGACATTAGGATGAGTCATCCAAATGGGCAGGGTGACCAGGGGCATTATCTAGCACTAGCAACACCTAAAAGGGAAGACCATTGGAAGCACAGTATCTCTCCACTTCTGGCACAAAATGATTGCTGAACCAGTTCTCGAAAATCTGAAGGGTTACCCAAGCCTTCTGTTCGACTTCCAGATGACAGGCAGTTGGCCCTTCCAAATTCCCATGGGAGCTCTTGGATATACTGTCAAGTACACCAACAAGGGGTTCAGCTTGAAGTCGCCAACAGCATTAGCCCCCAAAATCAAATTCAGTCACTTCTTGCAAACTTTATGTCCAGTTGCTGTCTTCTCCTCCTTGCTAATGTATGTACAACTAGGCATACACTTCCAGAACAATCAGGAGTCATTCACTTTAAACATTTGTTCAGCACGGTAACAACCCTCCCTAATTATCACAGCCAACGCACTAGGAAAATCACTTGCTGCTTTCTCATCTCCACTGGCATCTTCACCTTGAACCTTAGGGTTTGCAAATTAGCATGAGCCTTAAACTGTATAAACCAACCCCTACTGGCCAGATGCTTCACTTTCACTCCCTTCCCACTTTTCCCGACATTTAACAACCTATTGGCTTTTTCCTGAATCAACATGAGGCTCACTGGGATATGCTGATGATGCTGTGTCCCCAGGCCACTACGCTGCTTAGTAATCACTGCGGTCTTCATAAGATCAGAACCTTTCAAATGTTCAAGGAAGTGATCTATCCTTATTAATTGCCTCCACAGTCACATGGCTTAACCCAAGTGATCGAGCAATGTTGGTAGCCGTTTCTCCCCTTTGGAAGTTTTTCACAATATCTAATTTCACTTCCATGGTGATGGCTTTCCTTTTCTTCAAAGCACTGCAATCAAAAGAATCTCCTATACACTTGGGGGCATAATACAGGCCAAAAATTATCATAAACACGAGCAACCCAAACCGAAGAGCAGATAAGCACTAGAAAAATATGGCATACGAGCAGGAACTGGGTGACACGCCATACTCAGTCTAGTGCCGCGTGATGACGCATTCTTCTGCAAAGCTCAAAAAATTGTTCTAAGCAAGAAATTCGTATTTACTATTATGTACATATATTTGGTAATATTGTAAATAAATACAAACTAGGTCCTTCATATAACAAAATATATAAACAAATAAAATAAATACAACCATGATCTTGATATATATGTACACAACAATGCCGCATGATAACGTATTTTTCCACCACTCTCAACAAACCATTCTGAGTGCAAAGATCGTATTTGCAACTATGTAATTGGAAATTGTGCCAATAAAATCAAATTTGGTCCTTCACATAACAAAATACAAAAACAAATAAATAAATACATAACATTAACTGGATATATACGTACACAACAATGCCATATGATGACGTATTCTTCTGCCACATTTAATAAACTGCTCAGCATGCGAAGTTCGTACTTACAATGCAAACCACGTAGGTCAAAAAATGATTAGTTAATAAATTATGGGAGATACATCGCAACCATGAAACATAGTAAGTTGAGGACATCTTATACCGAGGACTCGCTGTATTTTTTTTTTGCATACTGTATTTTGTGGCTTATTCTCTGTAAAAGACCAATTGCATGGCTTGGCATTGTTGTCAAAAGTTAATATCTACAGATTTGTGCAATCAATTTGCCACTTGCTTACTTTTATCTTTCTAGATATCAAAGCTGCCCACTCATCCAATCCCTATATCTCCTTGTTGGCAAACCTATGGTATGATAAGAACATATACTTGATTCATATACACACTTGTTTTATCTCTAGCTATTCAAGTTTTCTATTCTAGCTATATAGCCTTAATAAATATTCTCTATTTTGTTTTCTTGATAAAACATTTTTTCATATTTCTCTTAATGTTACATTCTTAAAATTATAGGGCAATTTAAATTGTTCCCGAAAATAGACCATTATATATATATATATATATATATATATATATATATATATATATATATATATATATATATATATATATATATATATATATATATATATATATATATATATATATATATATATATATATATATATATATATATATATATATATATATATATATATATGCCATAAAAAAGAATTCCTACAAGACTCCATTTAGTAATTTAAGAAATACTCCTCTTTTCCATTGTTATCTACTTCCACACATTACTCATTACTCCAAGAACCTGCGCACAATTTTCCACTTTGCAATCTACTTTAACACTCTACTCTGAAATCCCAAATCCTTTATCCTTTTTCTTTCTTTCAGGCCTCCATCCATTACTGAGCCAACAGCTACTTTTAAGCAGACGAAAAATACCTGAAACTAATGACTTTTTCAAGCTTTAAAATATCCAATCTAAACTCCAGATCTCACACTCTTCATACTCCCCAGTGAAGTCCTAGTTCAGTAACACCTATCCAGAGGTGCTCCTATGACATAAAATGTTAGGTTATGTTTGTGTTGCTTATTGATTTCAGTTTTGAAACAATAATGGCACTGAAACGTCTTAAGAGCTAAATAGCATATTTCCAAAATATTCTGGTTTTGAATATGCCATGCTGAACAGAATGTTGGGAATAAGCAACAAAAGATTGTACATAACCTTTCTGCTCTCATATGACTTAATACGCTCTTTCACCAAAATATGTAGATTTGTCACAGTCAGTTTCCAAGGCAGTGCTGCTTACAGAGAACAATGGAATCAATTTTAGCTTCTTCCCCAAACTCTCTACCATTCTAGTACAGTTCCAATTCAGTATTCAATTTCCATGCCATTCATAATGATATTGCACAGCCAAACTAACATCATGTACTTAAGAACTAAACTAGACTTTACCTCACTCCATGAATTTCTTCTTCTTCGTCTACATCTTTTCCCTACTTTTATGTGGGGTCGATGTTACCTCATTCCATGAATATTTTAATCAAAATTGGCTTGAAAGTATACTAAACATCAACGTAAAAATTTTCTTTAGAGTCAGTAGAGTGGCAACAATGTACACAAACGAATACAAAGTGAAAAACTGCATTCTTATGCATCTCTCCAATCATACTTATATGATCACAGTCATGCATCTACATACTGTATATAATAGAAGATTATGACCTACATGGTACGCTCCAAAACCATCTCCAAATTTCTGCATTTACTTTAACTGCAATAGTAAGCTGTGTCACTTACCAGTATAACATCAGCATAGTGTAAACAACATAAAAATTCATGCCAGTTCATTGTTCTCTGCAGGCTTGACACACTATCATGTCTAGCTCATATTGAATAAGTTCTCATTCACTCCATGCCTCAACACACTTGTTATCCATCTCATAGTTGATATGCTTGGTAAACTGGCCTATTAATACTCTTCACTGTTGTAGTAGCCACGCCTATAAAATCTTCAAACCAACTAAACTACCACAGTTTCGAACTCCTATACACTCACTATTTTTATTTTGAAACATAAAAACACTTCAATCAAAGCTAACAGTGGCCAAAAATACATCAAAGAAACCAGGAAAATGGTGTTCTGTTATGATCATCTTTCAAACAGGATGCTTTGCTATTAAAAAATTATGAAACTGAAGCTTAGCTCTCCTTAGATCTTATAACTTACTCCTACAATCTAAACCACTGAGAGCAGTAGCTGTATTCCTCACATCGCCGTACACAATATAATATATTCATATTTCATCTATTTTTTTTATTTTTTGCATTCAGTCATCTTTTCCAACATTCCATCAAGACGACCACAACCAGAGTATAAAGGAAGGCTTTATATTTCTTATCCATCATCAATTTTCCTCTTGAGTGCATTACACTGAGAAAATGGACTGACATTTTCTCTAAATCAAAACAAATCAAGATGGTGATGCTTAGAGAAAGTAAGATGATGCATAAGAACTCAGATATAATTACAGTGCAATACTCTATTACTATTTTCCTTTTCTAATATTTCTCACCATGGTGTACCTCATCACAGTTAATTATCAATTAACTTAAACGTGCTATGGTATAAAACGGACATACTGTTAGTCAAAACTCATAAGAAATTTCACTACTGTGGTTCCAGCTTATTTTCAAATAAAAGACCAGATACTTACTGGAAAAACCTTCTGCATAACAATGAGATTTTCAAGTGAATATAAATAGTCTATTTTTCTCAAATATTATATCACTTAGATATATGGAAACAGCATAAATGAGTTGATCATGTTATGTGTTAACTGGGAGAGATATGAAAATATATTGAGAGCATAAGACGTGGCAAGAAAAAAATACTGAATAGTTTTCAACTGGCTGAATTTACCTGCGTGTAGTAACATGGAAAGGCAATGTGTGTGATTGTAAATGCAAAAATATACAAAAATACAAATTTGATAAGGAAATGCGAAAATGATCATTAAAACTAAACAATGCACATGCAACAAGAAAAACTCATGCAAAGGAGAAAAAGGAGAAAATGTAAACTCATAAAGAATGGTGAATCACCATAAAAATTCTAAAAATTTTAGCATGATCATGAAAACTCAAAAAGCAGTGCCTATATGATCATAATATGCCATAAATAATCCTCTAATGATTATGCTTGTAGTCATTGTAATAAATAACCATGTGAATGAATAATTAATTCCTCAAATATCATGATTACTCAGTCAATGAGATACACAACAGTAAAAAATCATATGAAAACATATCAATAATTACAAAAATTACATGATCATAAAAGATAAACTCAATACAGATATTTTTTTATGCAGTTAATTTTTTTATCATTAAATTTTAAAAAACAGAATTTACTTATAGAATCCAGAAATAATAGCCCTCGTTGTGGAAAAGTAAAGACGTGACTGCATATTTACCACAGGTCACAAGAGGGGACTAAAAGAAATACACCTCAAATTTCCTGATCATAGGAACCAACTAAAGAAATGGAAAGCAACAAAAATCTGCCAATCCCTCTTTCTGAAATGGTTTTCTGGCTAAAGAAACAAATGGTAAAAGATCCAACCAAAGTCAGGACATGTGCAAACAGTTTTTTTTGCTCAGAAATATTAGGATGTTTGCTCAAAAATCTTACAACAATGGGGGAGACCTATATATGCAAGGATGTTTATGTGTTATGCAATATATGTTCCCAGAAAAACAGAGTATGAGTTAATATTGTATAGACAAACTTTGTGAAAAAATGTAGTGGTCAAGACCCATCAAATTCATCTGAATGCAAATGGCATATGTTATTACACACTGCCAATTTTGCCTGCACCAGATTATATATATTTTATGGTAAAGATCAAAACCTTACTACAGGTTACAAGGATAAGCACTCTTGAGTGTAGATGTATTTCTATTCTTATAGAGTATCCTAAAGATTCATATTTATGGAGAGTATTCAGTCCTTTAAGATCACCATCCTAAAAATGATGTGAATTCACTCACTGAAAATGCATCCATAAAGTAAGAGTCTGCGGCCTCTTCGTGACACTATGAATTCATACTCACGTCAGATTGGGCATCCTTTCAGCCCATAGTTTCTTCTTTACTTCAACACTACTATTGAAATAAATCCTATGTATATTAGCATAGTACATCATACCACTTTTTCTGTGATTAAAGTAAGCAAACAATATCTTTGACAGCTTGTAAATAAAAAATTTAAGAAACAAATATTACTGACAACCTACTTATGAGCACTTCTTTAAAATGACAAAACATGTCATCAATTACAGTAATTGCAAGACAAAATAGAAGAACACAGTTATGTATAGTCTATAATAATAACAGCACAAATACTACTGCTTAAGGTATTCATACAATTTGCAAAAATCATAGCTAAGGCAAAAAACATTAAAAGGTAAATAGTATTCAAGTAAAACTACTGCATCTTCTACAAAGTGCAAATTACCATGAAGCAAGCATATGTGAGCAAACCAGAACCAAGAGGGCTCTCATAATGATCCTAAGGAGCTTTAGCGGATGTTGGTGCTGGTAGAGAAGAATAGGTTGGTGCAAATGATATGGGGAAAAGATGGTGGAGGTGGTGCATAAAATGAATAGCAGGTGTCACCAGTAGCTGTCACCAGTAGAGATCACAACGGCGCAACTTAATATCAGTCAGAAATCTGCGGTGCTTTCGCAAATTTACCAGCTGATATTTAGTCAGCGCTTGTACTACGTCCAAATGGTCCTATGTGAATCTCTTTCTGCATACTGCTAGTTGCAACCAATCACCAGTTATATGGCCACAAAGCAGGAGGTGAAAATCGGTGCAATTTTGCGTGCAATTCAGCATATAAACAAGAATCCTCTAGCAAAAGGAAAGCCATTTACATGGGAGGTAGAGCACTCTTTCACACAGCATGCCAGCATAAATTATCTTTTAACTATACATACCAAAAGTCTTTAAACTATACATACCAAAAATACAAGTATTATGTGGGATTCAAGGTTTTTTAAAATACACATTACAAATACTGTACTATTAGGTCTTTCTACCTATACTAATGCAGAATTTTATATAAACCTGACTTAGTATGAATATCCAAAGTACCAAAATATAAATCCACTTGAAATAGTCCTTTAAAGCCAAACTTTAGAAATATCAATATCATTATACCTACAAACTCTATTCAAATCAAACTTTTTACCTATTTCAAAAGCAAACTCAATATGGTATACATAATATCATACTATACTGTATGCAATGCAATATACTATAGAGTACAGGCGCTCCCCTACTTACGAACAACAGAGATATGAACACTTGCGGATATGAACAAAGTCTGCCAAAAGTAAAAAAAAATATATAAAAATTGTAAAAAACATACAAAACTGTGTGGCAGCAAATTCAAACCTTCCGAACGGTGACGAGTGCAGCTAATACCACATTTGGCTGCTAACAAGGTGTGGGAAACACTGTACCTGTAAATCACTACATTTTCCCGATGTGTTCTCAGACTGCCTCCCATAAACATCGAAACTCTTCACTGTGTACCAGGTTTTTTGTCGTGAAATATCTTTTTCATCACCTGGTTATCATGAGTTGTGAAAAGCATATGGCTACTGATGTTAGTGGTGGTTCAAAACAAAGGCACACCATTTTGATTCAAACAAAACTGGCGATAATAGACTCAATAATGGTAAAAATCTGGTAAAAGTAGCCCGCCCTTAAAATATGAATCATTCCGATTCACAAAGACAGAAAACGTGTTAGGGAACAATTTCTTTTATTAAAGAAAAACATAACTCCACAACACTTTACTTTCTCTCATCCATCACTGCGCAAGTTTACAATTTTAAAGTGGAACAACCCATGTGTTAATGTATATACAGTATTCGCATATTTTATAACAAGTATTGTGCTAAAATTCCTTATTACTTTAATTTCTTAATTTTATTTTATGTAGTAGTTATGTTTAGCTTATGTACTGTACAATACTGCTTGTTTAGGTACTGTGCAGCACTCTTTTATTTGGCTAAACACAACTTACGAACAGATTTCTGGAGCCTAACTTGTTTGTAGGCTGGAAGCATCTGCATAATAATAATTTAACTCTTTGGAAAAGCCTTTAAAAATCATACTGAATCTTATATCAAAACAGAAACCATCAATTTATTTCTACAACAGCAATGAAAACTGATAAAAAGTAAAGAATTCAAAACCAGCTTAAACAACACATGCATTCACACACACACACACAAGTATATATAAAAATTGGATTAAAGTGCATGTTCAAACTCATCTATTCCAATTTTTATGCTATGGTTATGGTCTTCAGCTAAATCACCAGAATATGCAATCTCATTAGTAAACCACAATGTCATCAACCTTCATTTAATTATCTAGTAAAATCTTAGGTTCTTCTCTTTGTATTTAAAGCAAAAACCTAAGCAAACTAACATAAAGTGTCATGATTCCAAACAGTATGTGTTGGAACTGTTGAAGCAATTTGTCAAAAACAACAATCACTCTGAAAACTGGACTGCTTCTATATTGCTAGGGATAAAGTACTAAATTAGTTTCCGAGATAAAAGTATACACGTCAGCATAAAATAATCATTGCTGACCACAAAAACCCAATATCTGATTCAGGAATTCAGCTTACACATGGCATGAATAAGGTTGGCTGGAAGTGAATAAAGAGCAAATTCTCTTATCAAAAGATCATTTTTCAAAATGCTTTAGGAGCCATGCTGATGGAGGGTAAAGCTAATATGTATGATACAAAAAACAAAACAAAAAGCACTAGGGATAGGATTATTATGAGAACCTAATTTCGTTCTAACTTTTCAGGATGGGAAAAGAACTGATCAACTTCCGAAAGTTCACAAACAAAATGAGGATTTTTATTCCAGGGGCTAAAAAATATGGTTACAGTTTTACATAACTGATAACATATTCAAATTCAGTAAGCAATAAAGTCTTTATTATAATCATTATTATTATTTTCATAATCATGTGGTATATGAGTCCACAGATGAGTGCTCTTAGTAATAGAGGTTATACACAGAGTGAAATGGAACCCCCCACTGAAAACTAAGAATTACAGAGGGTACCACTGCTCCATTCAACTCCAAAATTTTTCATCTCTGCAACCCAACAGTGAGCAGCAAAGACATTTAACTCCTCTCCTCAATATGGACTGAAGTTCAGCGATAAAACATTATACAGAGGGTCCTCAGTTAACGAGGTTCTCGACCTACAACATTTCATGGTTACAACGCATCTATCATAAATAATCTTGTTTCTTTTTTTATAATTTTTGGCCTGTAATGTCTCCCGAGCGTAAAGCAGATTCTTCTGATAGCATTGCTATGAAGAGAGGAAAACCATCACCATGGAAGTAAAATCAAAGATAGTGAAATACTCGGAAAAGGTGGGTGATGTAGGTGCTTATTTAGGCATGTTCCAGCTTACACGCAAAATCGGGTTACGGTGCCTCTTGACGAACGGAACTGCAATGTAGGTTGGGGACCCGCTGTAATGCAATCAAGCATTTCAGTAATTCCAAATGTTTTGCCTCTTACTGTAGTAATTTGAACCTGGGACCTGCAGAACAGGTGTTTGCAGCTTAATGCTGGTCACTGTGGTCATAGAGGAGTAAAATTTCTGATGAGCAAGGTACAGTGGTGTTCTCTGTAATTCCAAAGCCTCAACAGAAGTTTCAGATCTCACTGCTCATGACCTCTATGGGTCAGCACACTAACCTGTGGACTCAAGTTCTATATGTCCCAGGTTCAAATCCTGACAGCAGAAGTAAATATTTGAAGTCACTGAACTGTGTGAATGCACTATCATGTTTTATCAACTCAGTCCATACTGAGAAAGAAGAGAGGTAAACTTTCAAGAACAAGAAGAGAGAGTGGAGCCCTCTCTAATGCTATGGCCTAAGTAGAAGTTCTAATTCTCTCACTCTTATGACCAATAAGGCTCAGCGTATTAAGCTGTAGACTCCTGTTCTACAGATCCGAAGTTTGAATCTCAACAGTAGCAGGTAAAATACTTAAAATTATTGAAATGTGTGATCCCATTTTCATGTGTTAATAATTAACCTTGGTCCATGCTAAGAAGGAGAATTAACTAAGAATCTATTACATATTCAATGTTCTTTAAGTTTTTTAGCTCCATGCAACATTGACAAAATTCATTGCAGCATGTGTATTGTCCAACTTAAATATACAATACCCCAATATATACGGCAAGTACAAACACAGCACAATTACTTGGGATAATATATCATAACAGCTACAAAAAAAAAAAAAATAGAAAAAAAGAGGTATTGATAAAAGCTATAATGATACCTTCACTGACCAAAAAGTCTTATATTACATCACAGCTGCACACATAAAAGATGCACTAATTAAAAATATATTAAACTACTTAACACATAACAGAGCAGTACATGTTTACCAACAACTAGAGCTCTAAAACACTAAACTAAATAAGGACATCTGCAATGCAAAATACAATGGGAAAGATTACCTTGAGATTTAAGGGTGCATATCATCTGTTCTTTCCTGTCTAACTGCTCACCCAACCTCGAAGCAGCTGCCAGTGCCGTCTGTACCTCAACTAATTGTTTCTACGGATAGAAAATGAGGCAAATAAAATAATTCAGAGTTACAGGAAATGTAAGCTTAATTGGTTCAGAAATATTTTAATTTTTTTCAATCAAAACATCATATTAAATGAAAACAGGGTGGACATGACAGCATCAAATGGTCTAATACATTTCTCTTCCAGGAAAGAAGTCCTTCTCAGCCCCATTTCAAATTAGGTGGATATTGTGACACTTGAGTTATTTATATTGCCTCATGCAAAGCCCATACAGTACAGTGATTTAAATATTTCTCTCCTTCCATTAGGGATTAAGAAATAATACAAAACACAATATTGGCAAAGTATATCATATCATGCAATTCTTTATCATATGAGATGTAATAATACTAATATTCTGTACAAATAAACGTGAAACCCTCTTCAAAAAAGAAAATGAATTGCATATGCAGTATAAAGTTAACCGAAACATAAAACACACTTTTTAAAAGAGAAGCAGCACTGCTCATATTCCATTCCAATGGATATGAATATGCTCTTGGGATAGGAGAAATGGTAATCCTATTGAAACATGAATCTTTTATTGACAATGGTAGTGCTGCTAAAAGACTGTAATTAAATATGAAATACTCTTATTTAAAAAGCAGTAGTGGTACTGGCAGAACAAGTTGTAAGATTTTACTCCAAATGGTTAAAAGCATAATGAGAAAAGTACAATTTCCCAGATGAAGGTGCCCTCAATTTTTCTAAGTCTGTCACTTCAGAACGATTATAGGCAGGATTATGATATAATCGACCCTTTTGTTTAAGGAATTTCATAGATGAGCTGATAGGAGACCTTACTGCCTTGTTTCTAACTGATAGGGTGTTAATAAACCAACCCTTTAGGCAACACAGCAATGCATAGTGTCTGGCTATACTTCTCCAACAGTTTCAGACACTACCAAAAAGGCTGGGTAGCTTTCCTTTCCTCTGTTTCCAGATAACAATGGGAAGCCAACTACTACTATGAATTAAAAATTACAGCATCTATTCAAATTATATATCACCTCTTCCATTAAGTTGTACTGCAAGAAGAACAGAAATTCAGGGAAAGAGTTATTGTTATCCCTTGTAATTCTGTGCATTACAGTCAAGTTCTATGGAAAGTAGAGAAACTTCAGCCAAACCAGGTCATTCTAGACAGAGAAATTTCATATTAGCTTAATGGATACATCAGCTGGTTCCAACTCATGAAGTCCTGAGCTTAACTACCAGGGAGGGCTCGAACAGCTTCCATACACCAGAGTTATTTGGGGAACAACAAAGACAGAGCTATTACCTTGTATATAAGGAATCAGGCCAGGCCTAGTGGGGGCTCATTAGATATGGGAATCAACAGCTGAACCGTATCTACAAAAAGGTTGCGTTTCATAACAGCAAAAGTGATAGTCCAGCAGTTCACCAGCATAATACTTCCTATGTAATGTGTCTAAGCCCATCAAAGGACTTGACATCTAGGAAAAGGAGTAAACAAAATACAGGATGAAATGCAGCTTTGTGATATAAAAAAAGACAAGCTCCAATATATCACATTAATCACTTACATTTAAGTTGGTGATCTGGACAGTCAAAAGTTTACTGCCTTCCCTCTCCTCTTCCAGCTGCCTTCTCGTTCTCTCTGTTGCTTCAGCGATCTCACGTACCTGACCTTTTTGAAAGTCCTGCAAAACCTATAAAAAGGAATTTAGTAGTCAATCTATGTCCTACTTAACTTATGACTATTCAACATTACATAAAAGAAAAGAAAACTTGGCCAAGAAAGAATTATTAGAGGCACCTCCACATCACCCTCTCCCTCCATCTATTCTTTTCCTTTTCTCTCTGCTCTGTGAGGTTGTGGGGTGTTTTTTTCACAATTATGGTGAGATCTGTCTGAATTGTTCACGACTTTTTCTCCTCTGTAGTAGTAGTAGTAGTAGTAGTAGTAGTAGTAATAATAATAATAATAATAATAACAATAATAATAATAATAATAATAATAATAATAATAATAATAGAAATAATAATAATAATAATAATAATAATAATAATAATAACAACAATGATATAATAATTAAGATAAAAAAAGTAAATATCATAAAGTTGAATGTTAGAAAAACGGTGACGGGTCAGTCACAAAAACCAAACAATGAAAGCATTATGAGAGGCAGCTCTATCTCCTTCTCCCTTTCCTTACCTTTCTGGTCATACTATCAATGCATGGATAGATAATTTGACAAAAGGATATTTTAAATATAAACACTTTGCATACCGAACATTATGCCTATCAGTCATGATGGCAAAACGATATTTCACAATGCTGAAGATAGTAGCTTTGTCAGTGATTACAATATATGGTGAAACTAATTGAAATGATCTCTAACTGATTGTTTGTAACATAAGTTCAAGTAGTGGATACAAACTCTTACTACAGCATCAAATACTAAGGAAGTGTATCAGTGAAACAATATATGAAGCGCAATGCTATATTTTGGGTCCAAACTGGCTTGGTTAGATTATATTAGGACCTAATACCCCTATAAGCTGCATTTGTTAGGCAGGTTGTCCTGTAGGCATCATGTCTGTAAGAATAAAGCCTGTTACACAATTAGATAGTGGGCATACAATCTGGGTACCCCACTGATGTCTCACACCCATGTACAACTAACCATTACACGTACAAATGTACGAGTGCACAATGAAAGATGGTATATATTCTTTCTATAATTTTATTTCAACATATTCACTAAAATTTTATTATACAGTGTTACCCCGCTATATCGCGCTTCTTGGTTCGCGGTCTCACTCTATCGCGGTTTTTTTTTTTTTAATAAATTATTATTTTATTTTATGGGTATACGCAAAAATATTAAAATATTGGAAAAATTTTTTTTTCAGTATTTTGATTTTTTTTATTGAAAAAAAATTTTCATTATTTAATTGATAAAAAAAAATTATTTCCCAGCCTACGAATAATAAAACAGTAAAAAAATAGTAAAAAACATAAATTTAGATATACGTACGTACAGTATAACTCACAGTACAGGGTATTGCATCATGCAAAACAGTGTCCGATAGCGTACAATGTATTGGGGTCACAGCTACGTGAGCTAGCATATATATTTATATTTCCAGTAGTTTCATGATTTTACGTCATTATCACCTCATTCACCGTAATTTTATCTATCACTTTCATAAAAATTTACGTTGCTTACTGTTATTTATAATGTAAAGGGTGTTTTTGTAACAGTGCAGGGAGGGTTTATACAGTACGTAAACGAAAAAATAATTGTAAATGAGTATGTATGTCACGTCATCATCACATTCACGGTAAGTTTTCCTATCACTTTCATAAAAATTTACGTTGCTTGCTGTTATCTATAATGTTAAGGGTGTTTTTTTTAACAGTGCAGGGAGGGTTTATACAGTACGTAAACGAAAAAATAATTGTAAATGAGTATGTATGTCACGTCATTATCACCTCATTCACCGTAAGTTTATCTATCACTTTCATAAAAATTTACGTTGCTTGCTGTTATTTATAATGTAAAGGGTGTTTTTTTTAACAGTGCAGGGAGGGTTTATACAGTACGTAAACGAAAAAATAATTGTAAATGAGTATGTATGTCACGTCATTATCACCTCATTCACCATAATTTTATCTATCACTTTCATAAAAATTTACGTTGCTTGCTGTTATCTATAATTTTAAGGGTGTTTTTTTTTAACAGTGCAGGGAGGGTTTATACAGTACGTAAATGAAAAAATAATTGTAAATGATATGTATGTCACGTCATTATCACCTCATTCACCATAATTTTATCTATCACTTTCATAAAAATTTACGTTGCTTGCTGTTATTTATAATGTAAAGGGTGTTTTTTTAACAGTGCAGGGAGGGTTTATACAGTATGTAAATGAAAAAATAATTGTAAATGAGTATGTATGTCACGTCATTATCACCTCATTCACCGTAATTTTATCTATCACTTTCATAAAAATTTACGTTGCTTGCTGTTATTTATAATGTAAAGGGTGTTTTTTTAACAGTGCAGGGAGGGTTTATACAGTACGTAAATGAAAAAATAATTGTAAATGAGTATGTATGTCACGTCATTATCACCTCATTCACCGAAATTTTATCTATCACTTTCATAAAAATCTACTTTGCTTGCTGTTATTTATAATGTAAAGGGTGTTTTTTTAACAGTGCAGGGAGGGTTTATACAGTGCAAACGTAAAAATATATTAAAATATCTATGTACATATAGGCGGATCCTACTTCGCGGATTTCCTGGTTCGCGGTGGGTCCCGGAAC
>JAXCGZ010004225.1:0-57500 GCA_037179515.1 Halocaridina rubra
GTGGAAGCCAGCGTAACCGCCTAGCCACTCACTCGGCCCATGCCGTATAGGTAAGGCCAGAAAGGGTCACTAACGATAATGCCGAGGACCCATGGTGCAGAGTTGTCAATGTGCAGGTCACTGAACGTGATGATCCCGAGATGGTCCCAATGTGCCCAGGAACCATAAATGGTGTGGAAGTTCAAAAAGCCCTCGACACATGGGCCACTGGCACATTTGCTGACGAGAGATTTGTCAGGGATGAATATTTCACAGGTAGGGTCGTTCACGTGAGGGTTGCTGAAGGAGAACCTCAGATACAACGCTGCTATGTCATTGACTTGGATTGCAAATACCACAAGGGAAAGCCCCACTGTGGCATTCATTGGGCCTATGCACTCTGTCTTGCTGGGTCATATACTGAATATAGCTCCTATCTTCCAGGTCGACCTCTACCATAAGGACATTATATATTTGAACATTCCTCGGGCGAAGTCACAATAAGCCATTTCAGCAGCAACTATTGGTGCTGATGCCAGGAACTTGGATGATTCTCTGACTGACTCTGCTGACTCCACCACAGTTAGTGCCAATAATGTGGAAAGCGGAGAGTTTCCCCCTCCTTTACCAGATGATGCACCTCTAGGGCCACCGAAGTCACATCCAGACTTTGCAAAACTGCAGCATTACTGCCCCACCCTCAAGTGCAGGATGAATCAAGTCATCGAGGGAAGAACTTTTATGGTAAGAGATGGAGGTCAGATCATCTATACCCTCGAAGATGGAGACCTATGCAGGCATGCAATTAAAGAAGGCCACACCTTTAAATCGTTGGTGGTGCCTGCCTCGTTGCACCATCAGGCTGTGTATTTGGCACACCATTCACCTTTGAGTGGACACAGAGAGAGAGCAAAGACTCAGCACCTCCTTCAGATGGCTTTTGCATGGCCAAAAATATATGCCAAAATAGACGGATACGTGGACTTCTGCCCCGTATGCCAATCCACCTCTTCAGCATCAGTACCAAAAGTCCCCTTGGGTATAACTAAGCTCTCAACAGAGCCATTTTCCGAGGTTACTATCGATATTTTAGGTCGTATTAACCCTGCTGTGTCCACAGGGAAACAGTTCCTCTTGAGATATGTGAACCTAGCAACAAGGTACTTTGATGCAGTGCCGCTATCTTCTATCATGACCAAAGCACTCACTCAGGCCCTATTTGAAATCTGCTCCAGAATTGGCTTCCCTGAGCAGGTCACTTCTGACAATGGAAGCCAGTTTACAAGTAGGCACTTTGAGGCTTTCTTTAACCTCTGAGAAATGAAGCATATTCATACGAGTGTCTATCATGCATAATCAAATAGAGCATTTATTTTTTTTAGGAGTGTGACTCTGGGACAGGCAGAAAATGCCCTCATCAACAAAGGCCCAGGAACGACAAAATACCAAAGACAAAGGAAAAAAAAAGGTTAAGGACAAGGCAGAGATGTGATAATGTCTAACAAAGGAAAATGACAGACAGAAAAAACAGTCAAAGTACAGAGGACCCTAAGATAACGAGGGCTAGGCCCTGAGATGATAATAGATATGCTTTTTGAAGGATGAAAGGTCATAAGAATTAGGAAAGACAGACGGAGGAAGAGAGTTCCAGAGTCTGGAGGTAGATGGGAAGAAGCAGTCGCTGCACCAACCAATCTGTGAGCTACAAATCTCCACGCAGTACCTGTGAGATGAGGCCGTTTGACGAGTGTTACGTGGCCTCTGCAACTTGCCAACTCATCAGAGTCGGGATTTAAGTAGTAGCGATAGAAAAGAGAAAGGAAAGATAACTTACGGTGAAGAGAGAGAGAATCCAAATTAGAAGTAAGAGAGTCTGACTGCCTTAGATTCAGCACTATCAAGGAGATAAGTATAAGGAGAAGCACCCCAGATGTGTGAACAGTATTCTAAGCAGGGACGAATAAGACCTCTATGAATTTTAAGTAACTGTAAGGAGGAAAAGAAATGACGAAAACGAAACAAAAACCCCAAATTAGTGGATGAAGATTTAGAAATTTTAATTATGTGATTTCTCCAAGACAAGTCAGAGGCTATATGGATTCCTAATATGTTGATAGAATTAAGAGGAGAAGAAGATAAAGAGATAGCCAGAAACTGTGACTTGGAGGCATTGAATTTAACTAAACTTTCAGTGCCCCACTCAGATACTCTCTGCAAATCGGAGTTGAGAGTAGAAGAAAGAGTGATACGAGTTTGATTACAAGTAGCAGATGAAGGTTGTGAATGAAAGGCAGAGGAAAAAGGAAGGGTAGAATTATCAGCAAAGATATGAATAAGAGAGGAATATGGGGATTGTAGAAGATCATTGATAAAGAGTAGGAAGTGGTGTTCCACAGAGCCCTGTGGAACACCACTGGTAACAGAGAAAGGGCTAAATGTTTCACCATCAACAACTACAGATATAAAATGGTCAGTAAGAAAACTTGGAATCAGAGAACAGAAAGAAGGGGTAAAGCCAGAGGCAGGGAGTTTGGCCAACAGAGCCTTGTGCCAGACTCTGTCAAAAGCCTTAGAGATATCAAGGTCGATGAAAAAGGATTCCCCATAGTTCCTCAGAGAAGATGACCATACATGAGTAAGATAAGGACAGAAGACCACCAGTAGATCTTGCCTTGCGGAAGCCGTACTGGTGATCGGAGATGGGTGAGTTAGATCCAAGGCGTTTCAAGAAGTGAGCATTAAGGAAAGTTTCTAAAACTTTAGCAATAGAGGAGGTTAGAGCAATGGGTCGGTAGTTTGAAGGAATAGAGCGATCATCCTTCTTAGGAACAGGTTGGACTCCAGCATGCTTCCAAGATGAAGGATCGATACTGGTTGACAGAATGAGGTGAAAAAGACGGCAAAGCAAGAGAGCCAGTTCATATGCAAACTCCTCAAGGAACCTTGCAGGGATACCATTGGGACCAGATGCCTTGTTTGTCTTTAGTGAGCGAAGAACCCTATGAACTTTGCATTAGGAAAGGATAAGGGAGGGCATAGGGTTAGAGAGGTGTAAAGATTGTGAATGCTATAACGGAACATTGAAATGATGTTTGTGCAAAGTAGTGGTAGATACACCCAGACAGTGGGACAAGTATGTCCCCACTACACTTTTCTCCTTTGGAAACCCTCCTCCGACACTACTGGATACTAGCCTTTCGAGCTGATTTATGGTTATAAGGTCAGAGGGCCAATGGAATTCTTGGCACAATGTTGGCACTCACCTACCATCAAGGACGACGATAGGGACATCCATGAGTATATTTTGAAAATTTCACCCCATCTCAACAAGGCCTAGGAGGCTGCACAATTAGCCATGAAGGGTCACCAGAAGACTGCCAAGCTCCTCCTTGACAAGCATTGTGCACTGACACCTAGAGATTGAGCACTGTTACTTCTTCCAACAGATATTTGCAAGCTAATGCTACACTGGAATGGACCAAAGACTGCGGTACACTGTATGGCCTCCAACCATTACGTGTTAAATGTTGATGGCTGTAACCAGCAATACCACATGAGCCAGCTGAAGCTGTATTGCTAGGATCTGAAAACCCACAGGGATCATGCGCTCGCACTCCCAGTGACCCATACAGGTGCCTGTAGCAGCACCATTACCTCCGAGGCTGCAGCAACACGGGTGCCCCACTATAACCACTCCTTTCCTCCTATATCTGAGTATTCCTCACTTGAGGTAGAGACGGACTTATGGGAATGGTGATTTCGGAAGAAGACTGTCTGGCTGAAGCAACCGCTTTTGCAATAGAAGACGTATCCCTACCGAAGGGAAAGTGTGAGTAAATGCATTATTAATTCCAGACTGCAACCAAGTCAAAGGGAATAGCTGAACGAGGTATTAGAGGACTACGAGAACGTTTTAAATGACCCGGAGACGTTTTGGCATTCCTATGGCCTTCCCCACAAGCTGTCAGTACAGCTGAAGGAAAATCTTGACACTTGGATCCGCCTAGGAATAGTGGAATAGAGCAATTCACCTTGGTGATCGTCATTACTGACTGTGCGTAAGCGAGATGGAAGTGAGAGGATTTGCTTTGACTGTCGTAGGCTTAATTCCCATACCATCTCTGATGGAGAGCCCATTGCCGACGCTATGTATATTTTCTCGTCACTCTTCCGCACCTGCAACCTGTCAAAATTGGATTTTGCCAGTGGATTTAGGCAAGTACCATTAAATGAGACTACCAAGCCCCTAACATCCTTTTCCATGAGACACAGTCTGTACCAGTTGAGAGACATGCCTTTTGGTATAGTGAACGCCCCTGGCTGCTTCAGCCGACTCATGAGGACAGTATTGCAGGACCTCCACAGTATTTCATGCTTTATAGACGACATCCTGGTGCATTTTTAGGATTGGTCATCGCACCTTGTGACTTTTCGCCGAGGTTTTACCCGTCTGAAAAAGCATGGATTCCATTTAAAACCCTCCAAATATGAGATCAGATTCACATGATTGCAGTATCTCGGCCACTTGGTCAGAGAAGGGGTTTCCCCTTTACAGGACAGTTTGCACGCCATTAAGAATATGGAGAATCCCACCACTCTTACCCAACTGAAATAGTTCCTGGGTAGTTTTGGCTACTACCAATGGTTCATTCCCCACTCTAATGCTCTCGCGGCCCATCTGCAGCAAATGACCTCCTCAAAACGGGGTAAGGCCATACGCAGGTTGCAGGCTTTGCCCTTCATAGCGGTCATATCGAAATTTTAAGTCCATCTGTATGGTCGACATTTTACACCGAGGACAGACTACCATCCTCTTCTATATATGCAGATGGAAGGAAGATAAGCTAAACCTTCGACTGAAAAGGTGGGCATTTTACCTGAACCTTTTCAAGTTCACTGCTCAAGACGTTGTTGGTCACTACCGTCAAATGAGAAAGCTGGTGTGATTAACTTCAGCTTAATTAGTCTGTAAAGACTACCTCCCCACTGTTCTTTGATTGTAGTTTTATATTCTCCTTTTGTGGGACCCTCAAAGCAAGAACATGGCAGAAACCTTTAGTTCAGTATTGAATAGCTAAAGGTGTTTTAAATCCAGTCACCAATCCCTTAAAACTTGAATACTGATTTTCTCTCTGCTATTTAATAGTGATTTTAATTTTCTTGAAATTTGGATTTGTTCACATTCCTTTTATACTTTCATACATGTCATTTAACATTTTTTTCAATAAGAATTTGTTAAATTTCCTTGATAATATGATATGTCTAGCCCTTAAGATATGTTCCATTGGTGGAACTCATTTTCTTTTCATCTTTTCTTTTCCCCTAAAAGAAACTCTCATCCCTCATAATAACACTGAGGTCTCCATAACTTCCTCTGTTCTGTTTTCACCTCCAGTCAAAGCAAACACTCTCTAGAAAGGGCCTTTGTTACAAAGCATTCCTCTCAAAGTAACCAGGCTCATTTTAGTTGCCCTATTAGTTATTTACTAAACCTTTTAACCTTGTTGTCGTTTCTATTCATTCACTGAAAAACCTCACTTATTGAATTTTTGCAGAATTATGATAATTTGAAATTCATATTACTTCCAGTATTATATATTTGATATAGTTTAGTATTCGTGTATTTGGAAGAAAATTTAGAATCGCATTATTGCACTGCCTTTGTCTCCCCTTTTTTTCCTCTTTTCTCTGTTTTCTCTCTCACGTAGTGCTGACGTATTTTATGAACACATCTTTAAAAAAATTTTCTTAGTATAAAATTGATCTTTCTGATAAATTTTGCTATAAATTTGCTCTTGCTGATATGTCATTAGTTTGTCTAGATACATTTCAGTAGCTTCTTTAATTTTTAATATTAAAATATCCTTTCCAAAATATGTAAAGAACTACGCCCTGCAGATGCGAATGCAAGTAGCCCATGTTTCCCGTTATTTATTTTTTTGTTTCCTTTGTTTGCTTCCTCTTGTTGCACCTAATATACTGTCTCTCCCTTGCATCTCTGCCATACTTGCCTGCCAGGGACCACCACTATAGTAAACCCTCGATAAAAAATATAAGAAGTCGAAGTTCCCCGAGACTGGAGTGAAATCGCTCTCACTTGGCGACCACCCAGCGGATGGGCAAGATTTAGCTCCTTTGCAGTCCCTCTTACTCCATGCCTTCACTACGTGGCTTAGCAATATTCAGGAGTGTCTTCGAAAGGAATTCATCTGGTATAATAGGTGAGAGACAGTGTATGGTAAAGCTCTCTGGCCAAGCAGACTGGGAATTTGCAAAGGTTTGCTCAGTCCCATTCCCATAAAAAACAAACTTTTGTTGAGTACCTAACCATAATTTCATTTGCCAGTTTTAATTCTTTGACATAGAAATAACCGCAGATAAAAAATTTATAAAAATTTATAAACAATTCATTTCATTTTCAATGTCCAGGTAAAGATTTTGCCCTCAGAAGATTGCTCATTGCCATGTGAAAAATCTATCTCTTATCCTAATAAACTTCACTTTCATTTCACCCATTTCTATCATCGTAAATAAAGTGTTTTACGTCAATGCTCGTGAATAAAGTGTTTTACGCCAATGCTTGCAAATAATTAATAAGTTGTTCATGCCCTTTTGGCAGCGCAAACGTTTCTTGTCAATCGTAATCAAGCCATTACGTATTTATTTTTTAGATCTTTTTTATTATTATTATGAATAAAGTTTTTTACGACTATTGGTTCATGCTTCTGGAAGCGTAAATGTTTCTTGTCAACAGTGACTAAACGATTATATTTTCATCCCATATATTTATATTTGAAATTCATTATTTGTGTGCTCGCGCCTTCAGTTTTCCCATTATTAACAGTATGTTGTTTCTGTTTCCTCATTTGCAGTGTCCGCCATTCCTTTTTGCCTGTGTGACAGAGGTGACCTCCTTTGAGTTGAGGCCCAAGTCTTGGCATCCGTCTGTGGTGGAGGAAATCGAAATCGTGCTCACCACCTCATGGATTCGAGGCTGCTCTCCATAAAATCAGTTTTTATATATTTATTTATGCTTTTCAAAATTAAAAGAAAGTTAAACTCTGAGTTTCATTATCCGAGTAGTGGTATTCGGGGAGTGGTACAATTAAAGATTTTAGTCTCTTGGATGTCTGTGAACTCCTAACCGAGTTCAGAAACTGAGTCCCCTAAATTAAAACATAAACTCCCCTGCTATAATATTTTCTTAATGTAGTCTTTGATTTTTTTGTCATTGCATACCTTCTGATTGTAAGTGTAATTTCTTGTTTTATTACCATTTTTCTTATTTTATTTTCATATGTTTGTAGTTGTATTTATTTAGAATAAAGCCTTAAATACTACTATGACTTATTACAATTTATTTTACAAAAATATTTGACTGCTGGTTTTAATTCAACTGAAGCATTATGGATAAATCCTGAGACCTGAAAGATTTGATGAGTATCCAAATTCAAATACTGCTGTGAAGGAATGCTAGCATTGGCTAAAGACTTTCTAAAATTTTCTTACTGTTATTGAAGGACTCTCTTCCAACAAGTTGAATTTGCTTACGAATTATGTTGCTCCATCTTTGTTTGAATATATTTCTGATTGTGACACATATGAAGCTGCTATTGCAATTTTACAGGATTTATATGTAAAGCCAAGGAATGAAGTTGATGCTAGACATTTATTATCCATCCATCGACAGCAACAAGGGGATACATTATATGAATACTTACAGGTACAAGTGGTGATTGTACCTACAAAGCTGTCAGTGCTAAACAATGTAAGGAGGAAGCTATACGGGATGCTTTCATAATTGGATTATTATCTAATGTCATTCGTCAGAGACTTTAAGAATAGAACATTTGACTTAACTACTGTCTCTGACCAAACTAGAGCTCTAGATAAAGCACAGAAGAGCTGTAAGTCTTACTCCACTCCACAGAAGAGTTTTGATGTGGCTGCAGTTGCAGCTGCTCCTCTAGCTATGAATGAGTCTGACAGAATTTATGAATTTACCAGATATGTTAGCCATGCTTCAGGTGCTGTCAGTAAAGGGCAAAGGTGCTTTTTCTGTGGGATTAGAGGACATCCCCGAATTAACTGTCCAGCTCATGAAGCAACTTGTAATCAGTGTGGCAAAACAGGACATTATGCAAAAGTGTGGAAGTCTTCTAAGGCTGGAATATCTGCTGCTACTGCAGCATCAACATGAGTTACTGTTACTGTGGATTTCTCAGGTGTTCTTTCTAAAGCTATTCTTAACATTAAATTGAATGGAAGGATAGTTGAGGCTCTAATGGACAAAGGTAGCTCTGAGAATTTTGTTAGTGAATCATTTGTTACACGGTTAAATCTTCATGTGCACCCTGCATCTAGCATTGTCTCCATGGCTTCTACATCCTTGAGCACTAAAATACATGGTTACTGCTTGGTGCATGCTGTATTGGCAAGCCATGACTATCATAGAGTTAGGCTGTCTGTGCTTCCTGATCTATGCAAGGATGTTATATTGGGCCAGAGCTTCATGAATCAATATAAAAGTGTCAGCTTGAAATTGAAAGAGACAAACCTCCATTGTATGTGTGTGGGCTGGCACACACATTCAATGGCTTTTTCTCTTTGTTCAAATCTGACTGATGATCATAGGCCTGTTATTATCACCATTATTTTTAACATCGCTCGTATTACTGATAAGTTCGTAATTTTCCTTACTATTGTGTTAATTCAGAATTTTAAATTGTTTTCGTTTGAATTGCCATTATATAATTAATAATATTAATGCAATTGTCTTTAATTTTGGTGTTTTGGTGATGTAGTTACAAATTTTGTTATTATTTCAATATTCACTTATTTGATTACTATTTGTGTTCATTTGTTAATTTGATCGGTATTGTTACTATAGAAACCTTATTGGTTCTTACAATATTCTTTATAGCTGATAGTTAAAATGTATTTTAAGTATTGCTCTATTTACTACCAAGCATAAAATTTACCGGTACAATCGATATTATTATTGACATTTTTCCATTATTGTTATTTTTCTAAAATCATTGCTATTTTTGTCATTTTTATAGACTACTTGTGTTATTATTCAAATTCTTTCTTTATATCCATGGGCTCTTTTTGGCAATATTTATTATTTCTTTTATTAGTAATGTTGTCATCGATTTTTTTCACTTATTTGCATGGTCTGCAGATGTTATTGATATTTTCTTGTAAATTCAATCTTTTTTTCATTTATTATTACAATTTTTGCATAAATATTATGTTAGTCTTGCTAACATAAATGCGATATTTTTAATATTGGTGTTTTGGTGAGATTGTAACAATTATGTTATTATTACATTTTTTGTTTTATTGCTATTTTTGTAGTTCTATTGCTATTTTGTAGTTATTATTTGCTAATAATATTGATTTCATCATTGATTTTTCATTTTGGTGTTTTGGTGTAGTTACAAATTTTGTTATTATTTCAATTTTCACTTATTTGATTACTGTTTGTGTTCATTTGTTAATTTGATCGGTATTGTTACTATAGAAACCTTATTGGTTCTTACAATATTTTTTATAGCTGATAGTTAAAATGTATTTTAAGTATTGCTCTATTTACTACCAAGCATAAAATTTACCGGTACAATCGATATTATTATTGACATTTTTCCATTATTGTTATTTTTCTAAAATCATTGCTACTTTTTTCATTTTTATAGACTACTTGTGTTATTATTCAAATTCTTTCTTTATATCCATGGGTTCTTTTTGGCAATATTTATTATTTCTTTTATTAGTAATGTTGTCATCGAATTTTTTCACTTATTTGCATGGTCTGCAGATGTTATTGATATTATTTTGTAAATTCATTTTTTTTCATTTATTATTACAATTTTTGCATAAATATTATGTTAGTCTTGCTAACATAAATGCAATTTTTTTAATATTGGTGTTTTGGTGAGATTGTAACAATTATGTTATTATTACATTTTTTTTATTGCTATTTTTGTAGTTCTATTGCTATTTTGTAGTTATTATTTGCTAATAATATTGATTTCATCATTGTTTTTTCATTATTTTCACAATTAGCTTTAATATTACAATTTTTCTTATAATAGTTACTGCTTAATTATTGCTTTTTTGATCAGTATTCCTGCTTTTGGCTAAACAAGTGATTGAATTTTTGTCAGTTCCTGTATGGATATCTAATTTTCGAAGTCTATGTTAATACTTCTATAGAGCATGCAATACCTTTGGTTATTGGTGTTGTAGATATTTTTGGTTGTTGTTTTGTTATTATTAAAAGTTTGTTTTTTATAGGTACAATTCTTGTTTTCATTTCTATTATGGCCATTATTTTTAATATTGCTATTGTTACTGATATGTTTGTAATTTTCGCTACTATTGTTATTTTAGAATTTTGAATTGTTTTCGTTTGAATTGCCATTATATAATTAATAATATGAATGCAATTGCTTTTAATTTTGGTGTTTTGATGATATAGTTACAATTTTGTTATTATTACAATTTTCGTTTGTTATCTCACCAAAACTCCAAAATTAAACACAATTGCATTCATATTAGCAATATTAAAAATAATTACAAATATTAGCATTACGAATGGCAATTTAAGCGAAAATAATTAAAAATCTGAAATAAAATAGTAATGAAAATGAGAACATAATAGCAATATAAGCAATATTAAAAATAATGACCATAGTAGCAATTAAAACACGAATTGTAACTGTAAAAACCAAAGTTGTAATAGTAACAAAATATCAACAAAATAACTGCAACTCCAATAATAAAAGCAATTGCATTTTTTACAGATATATTAACATAAACTTCAAAACTTAGTTATCCATAGAAGAATTCAAACTAAACCCCTTTTGCCATTTAAAATAGAAATATTGTTAATGGTGATAAATTCACATGTACCACCAAAAGCAGCAATAATAAAACCAATATTAATAATTGTGAGCAAAATTGTAGTAATTGAACTAAATGTAACAATAATGAAATTAATAATATTATCAATAAAGTTGTAATAATAGCAAAATAGTAACATTTTCTAAAAAATAAAAAAATTAAAATAAATGCTGGAATGCAAACAAAAACTCACTAGCCACTAGAAATAAGAATAATATTAATGATGAAAAATCCTTTATAATAGCAAGAGTTGCAATACTCATAAAAAAGCCATAATTAATCCAATGGTATTATTTATTTTTAAAATTGCAATACTAAATGAAATATGAGAGTAATTACTGAAAATATTAAAAATATCTGAAGAACTGGAAAATGCCAAATGCTGCAATGGCAAAATCACTAATAAAATAAATAATAAAAATCACAAATAAATGCCCATGAATACATAGAAGGAATTAGAATAATATCACAGGTATAAATTGACAAAAATAACAATTATATTAGAAAAGTAAAAATTATGGAAAAATTTCAATAATCATATCTATTGTACCAGTTATCATTTATGCTTACTAGTAAATAGAGGAATACTAAAAATACTCTTTAATTATCAGCAATAAACAATTTTAAAGAACCTTTACAAACTGCAATAGTAACAATAACGATCAAATTAACAAAAGAACAAAAATAGTAACAAATAAAACGCAACTTGAAATAATAAGAAAATTGTATTTGAAAAAATACAATAGTAAGAGCAATTGCATTCATACTAGCAAAAGTAACAATAATTACTTAAAAAAGTATCAGTGATACGAGCAATATTAGCATTAATAATCAAAATAGCAATAAAAACAAGAATTGTAATGATAAATGGCTAAAGAGTTTTTGTTTGAATTCTCCTTAGTATTACTAATATTCGCAATTTTCGCAGTTAATGTTAATATTTCTGTAAAGAATGCAAGAAGCTTGATTGTTGGTGTTGCAGTTATATTTTATTATTGCAACTTTAGCCTTTATCATTACAATTCTTGTGTTTATCGCTATTTTAGTATTATTGCTAATTTTGCTGGCATTACTGATACTTTTTTTAAGTAGTTATTGTTACTTTTGCTAGAATGAATGCAAAATATACTTTTTGAATATTAGTTATGCAAAGAGTAATTCGAATAAAAACTCCTTAGCCATTAAAAATAAAAATAATGTTAATAATGATAAAATCACTTGTATGACCAAAAGCGGCAATACTGATCAAATAAGCAAAAATAAATATAAAGAAACAATTAAGACTAGCAAAATGGCTCAAACATCAATAAAAAAAAATACCATTATTTACAGAAATAGTAAAATTATATACTAAATTAAAAATAAATATAGGCATTCAAACAAAATTTTCTAGGCATTACAAATAAGAATAACAATAATGTTGAAAAAAATCATATGCAACACCAAAAGTAGTAATACTGATAAATGATAAAAAACAATAATAGAGCAAATGGTAATATTTATGTGCAAAATTGCAATAATAAATGATAAATAATAGAATTTGAAAAAAAATTATCTGCAAAACATGCAAATGAGTCAAAAGATGCGATGACAACATCACAAATAAATTAAATAAAAAATATTGCCAAAAAGTGTCCATGAATATAAAAAAAAGAATTTAGAATAATGACAAAAAGAGCTATAATTCTACTAGAATAACCATAATGGAAAACTGTCAATAAAGATATCAATTATACCGGTAAATATTATGCTTAGTAGTAAACAGAGCAATACCAAAAATAAATCTTATCTATTGGCATTAATAGAATATTGAAAGTACCAATAAGGCTGCTATAGTAACAATACCGATCAAAAGAACAAAAAAGGTAATAAAGCACACAAATTTTGCAATAATAACAAAATTGTAGCTATTTGAAAAATATACCGATAATAAAAGTAATTGCATTCATATTAGCAATAGTTAGAATATTTACTAATATTAATAATAAACACGGCAAATAATGCTAATATAAATAAATCAATTATTAGAATTAATAAAAGAGCACTGTTGATTAAAAATATCAGTAATATTAACAATATTGGAAATAATGACCAAAATAGCATTAAAAACAGGAATTGTAGTATTAAAGGCTAAAGTTGAAATAATAGAAAATAACAACAAAAATATTTGGAACACCAACAATCATAGCTTTTGCATTCTTTATAAATATTTTAACAATCGCAATAAAAATTAACAATACATGGGGTAATTCGAACAAAAGCTTTTAAACATTTAGAAATAAAAATAATGATGAAAAAATCACATATACCAGCAAAAGCAGCAGTACTGATAAAAATAGCAATAATAAAACCTATAGTAACGATTATGAGTAAATGTGTAATAATACCGTTCAATGTAATAATAATAATATAAATAGTAAATATATCTATAAAGTTGTAATAGTAACAAAATTACTCCAACAACAATAATAAGTGTGAGTTTTTTTTTCAGAAATAGTAACATTGCATACTAGAATCATAAATAAATAAGGGAATTTAAACAAAAACTCATTAGCCACTAAAAAATATAAATAACATTAATGATGAACATGTCATACATAACGACAAAAGTAGCAAGACTGATACAAATAAGCAATAATAAAACTAATAATTATAATCATGTCTAAAATTGTAATAATAAATGAAAAACAATAGTAATTACCAAAATATCAAAAATATCTGCAGTACTGATAAAAAAGTCAAAAGAAGAGAAGATAACAGCAATAATTAAAGGAAAAATAAAAATTATATAAATGAGAAATTACAAATTAGAATATTAACATTAGTTGTAGCAAAAAACAAAAGAAGAGAAAGAACATAATTTTTGAAGTCGGAATAATGGAAAAATTTAATTAATAATATCAATTGTACCAGGAAGCTATTATGCAAAGTAGTAATAATGGAGCAAAAATGACTTTTCTAATCATCAACATTTACAGAATAATGAAAGAACTATTAAAGATAGAAATAATATCACTAATGACCAAAATAGCAATACAAGTGCAATAGTAACAATAAAGAAGAAAATTGTTATAACAAAATTGTAGTTATCCCACAAAACTCCAAAATTAAATACATATGCATTCATATTAGCAATAGTAAAAATAACTACTAATATTAGCATTACGAATGGTAATTTAAGAGAAAATAATTTAAAAATCTGATATAGCAAAATAGTAATGAAGATGAGAACATAATAGCAATATAAGCAATATTAAAAATAATGACCATAATAGCAATTAAAACAAGAATTGTAATTTTAAAAACCAAATTTGTAATAGTAACAAATTAACAAAATGACTGCAATACCAATAATTAAAGCAATTGCATTTTTTACAGATATATTAACATAAACTTCAAAACTTTGTTAATGGTGATAAATTCACATGTACCACCCAAAACAGGAATAATAAAACCAATATTAATAAATATGAGCAAAATGGTAGTAATTGAACTAAATGTAACAATAATGAAATTAAAAATAATATCAATAAAGTTATAATAATAGCAAAAATGGCTTCAACACCAATATTCAAATCATTTGCATTTCTAAAAAAGTAAAAAATAAATAATGTTTTTTTTTTAAGAGTGTGACACCGGGACAGGCAGAAACTGCCCTCATCAACAGAGGCCCGGGCACGAGAAAATACCAAGACGAAGGAAAAGAAAAAGGTTAAGGGCAAGGCAGAGATGAGGTAATGTCACACAAAGGAAAACGACAGACAGAAAAAACAGTCAAAGTAAAGAGAACCCAGAGATATGGAGGACTAGGCTCTGAGATGACGATAGATCTGCTTTTTGAAGGATAAAAGGTCATAAGAATTAGGAAAGACAGAAGGAGGAAGAGAGTTCCAGAGTCTGGAGGTAGATGGGAAGAAGCAGTCACCTGCACCGACCAATCCGCGAGCTACAAATCTCCACACAGTACCTGTGAGATGAGGCCGCTTGGCGAGTGTTACGCGGCTTCGGCAGTGGAGGAGGGATGCAACTCGCCAACTCATCAGAGCAGCGATGGAAGTAGTAGCGATAGAAAAGCGAAAGGGAAGATACCTTACGGCGAAGAGAGAGAGGATCCAGGTTAGAAGTAAGAGAAGGATCATTAATGAGTCTGACTGCCTTAGATTGAACCCTATCAAGAAGATAAGTAAAGGAAGAAGCACCCCAGATGTGTGAGCAGTATTCTAGGCATGGGCAGATAAGACCTTTGTAAATTTTAAGTAACTGCAATGAGGAAAAGTAATAACGAAAACGAAACAAAACCCCCATTTTTTTGGATGAAGATTTAGAAATTTGGATTATGTGATTCCTCCATGACAAGTTAGAGGCTATATGAATTCCTAATATATTGATAGAGTTAAGAGGGTAAATTTCATTAGTTTCGAAGACAATAGGGTTATCAGGAGGAGAAGGAGATAAAGAGATAGCCAGAAACTGTGTCTTGGAGGCATTGAATTTAACTAAATTTTGGGTGCCCCATTCAGATACTCTCTGCAAATCGGAGTTAAGAGTAGAAGAAAGAGTGATACGAGATTGATTACGAGTAACAGATGAAGATTGTGAAGAAAAGGCAGAGGAAAAGTGCAGGGTAGAATCATCGGCAAAGGCATGAAGAAGAGAGGAAGATGGGGACTGTAGAAGATCATTGATGAAGAGAAGGAAGAGAGTAGGTGAAAGAACAGAGCCCTGTGGAACACCACTGGACACAGAGAAAGGGCTAGATGTCACGCCATCAACAACTACAGATATAGAACGGTCAGTGAGAAAACTGGAAATCAGAGAACAGAAAGAAGGGGTAAATCCATAGGCAGGGAGTTTGGCCAACAGAGCCTTGTGGCAGACTCTGTCAAAATCCTTAGAGATATCAAGGGCGACGACAAAGGATTCCCCATAGTTCCTCAGAGAAGATGACCATACATGAGTAAGATAGGACAGGAGATCACCAGTGGATCTTGCCTTGCGGAAGCCGTACTGGTGATCGGAGATAAGTGAGTTAGATTCAATGCTGTAATGCAAACAAAAAATCACTAATAAAAATAATATTAATGATGAAAAAATCATTTATAATAGCAAGAGTAGCAATACTGATAAAATGGTAATATTTATGTGTAAAATTGCAATACTAAATGAAATATAATAGTAATTACTGAAAATATTAAAAATATCTGAAGAACTGGAAAATGTCAAACGATGAAATGGCAACATCACTAATAAAATAAATAATAACAATCACAAATAAATGCCCATGAATACATAGCAGGAATTAAAATAATATCACAGGTATAAATTGATAAAAATAGCAATTATATTAGAAAAGTAAAAATTATGGAAAAATTTCAATAATCATATTAATTGTACTATTTAACATTTATGCTTAGTAGTAAATAGATAAATACTAAAAATACCTTTTAATTATCAGCAATAAAATTTTGAAAGAACCTATGCAAATTGCAATAGTAATAATAACGATCAAATTAACAAAAGTACAAAAATAGTAACAAATAAGACCAAACTTGAAATAATTACAAAATTGTATTTGAAAAAAAAAATACAATATTAAGAGCAATTGCATTCATGCTAGCAAAAGTAACAATATTTACTTAAAAAAAAAGTATCAGTAATACGAGCAACATTAGCATTAATAATCGAAATAGCAATAAAAACAAGAATTGTAATGATTATGGCTAAAGAGTTTTTGTTTGAATTCTAAGTATTACTAATTTTTGCAATTTTCGCAGTTAATGTTAATATTTCTGTAAAGAATGCAAAAGGCTTGCTTGTTGGTGTTGCAGTTATTTTTTTATTATTGCAACATTAGCCTTTATCATTATAATTCTTGTGTTTATCGCTATTTTAGTTATTATTGCTAATTTTGCTGGTATTACTGATGCTTTTTAAAATAGGTATTGTTACTTTTGCTAATATGAATGCAATTGCTCTTAATATTGTATTTTTTTTTTCAAATTCTCACAATTTTCTTATTATTTCAATTATCGTCTTATTTGTTACTATTTTTGTTCTTTTGTGCGTTATTGTTACTATAGCAATTTGATAATTCAAAAGAATTTTTAGTATTGCTCTATTTACTACTAAACATAAATTTTAATTTGTACAATTGATATTATTATTAAAATTTTTCCATAATTTTTACTTTTCTAAAACTATTGTTATTTTCTCTCAATTTTATTTATACTTGTGATATTATTCTAAATTCCTTCCATATATTCATGGTCAATTATTTGTGATTTTTATTATTTCTTTTATTTGTGATGTTGTCATTGTATCATTTGACTTTTTCCAATTCTTCAGATATTTTTGATATATTCTGTAATTACTATAATTTTTCATTTAGTATTGCAATGTTGCACATAAATACCATTTTTTTAATTATGGCTTTTTTCATCAGTATTGCTACTCTTCTATTATAAATTATTTTTTCATCTTTAATATTATTCTTATTGCTAGTGGCTGGTAAGTTTTTGTTGGCATTCATATTTTAAATTTGTCAAGAAAATGTTTTTGTTTCTCTAAAGAATGCAATTGTTTTGAATTTCGGTGTTGGAGCCATTTTTGCTATTATTAAAAATTTATTGATATTATTACTATTTTCATCATTATTGTTACATTTTTTAATTACTACAGTTTTGCTCATAATTATTAATATTGGTTTTATTATTGCTGCTTTTGGTGGTACATGTGAATTTATCACCATTAACATTATTTTTATTTTTAATGGCTAAAAAGTTTTAGTTTGAATTCTTCTTTGGATAACTAAGTTTTGAAGTTTATGTTAATATATCTGTAAAATATGCAATTGCTTTAATTATTGGTGTTGCAGTTATTTTGTTGATATTTTATTACTATTACAACTTTGGTTTTTACAATTACAATTCTTGTTTTAATTTCTATTATGGTCATTATTTTTATTATTGCGTATATTACTATTATGTTCTCATTTCCATTATTATTCCATTATTTCAGATTTTTAAATTATTTTCGCTTAAATTGCCATTAGTAATGCTAATATTAGTAGTTATTTTTACTATTGCTAATATGAATGCAACTGTGTTTAATTTTAGTGCTTTAGTGAGATAGCTACAATTTTGATATCATTACAATTATCTTCTTTATTGTTACTATTGCAGTTTTATTGCTATTTTGGTCATTATTGAAATTATTACTATCTATAATGGTTCTTTCATTAGTTTGTTATTGCTAATATTAAAAAAAGGCATAATAGCTTCCTGGTATAATTGATATTATTATAGAAATTTGTCCATTATTCTGACTTCAATACTTATTAGTTTTCTCTTTTTATCTTTTTTACAACGTGCGTTATTATTTTAATTTGTTCTTTATATTCAAGGGCATTTTTTTGCATTTTTTTGTACTTCTTTTCAGCAATAACATGATAATGAAAGAACCATTAAAAAAGGCAATAATATCAATAATGACCAAAAATCAATAAAATTGTAATAGTAACAATAAAGAAGAAAATTGCAATAATAAAATTGTAGCTATCTCACCAAAACACCAAAATTAAACACAATTGCATTTATTTTAGCAATAGTAAAAATAATAATATTAGCTTTTCGAATGGCAATTTAAACAAAAATAATAAAAAAATCTGAAATAACAAGAGTAATGAAAATATGAACATCTAAGTAATATAAGCAATATTAAAAATAATGATCGTAATTGCAATTAAAACGATAAATGTAATTATAAAAACCTAAGTTGTAATAGTAACAAAATATCAACAAACTAACTGCAACACCAATAATAAAAGCAATTGCATTTTTACAGTTATATTACCGTAAAATTCGAAACTAGGTTATCCAAAAAAGAATTCAAACAAACTCTTTAACCAGTAGAAATAAAAATAATTTACCAGTAGAAATAAAAATAATTTTAATGATGATAAATTCATTTGTACCACCAAAAGCAGCAATAATTAAAGCAACAGTAATAATTATGAGCAAAATTATAGTAATTAAGCTGAATGTAACAATAATGATGAAAATAGTCATAATTTCAAAAATGTAACAATAGTAAAAATGGCTTCAACGCCAAAATTCAAAACAATTACGTTCTTTACAAAAATAGTAACATTTTCTATTAAAATTAAAAGTGCAGGAATACAAAAAAAAAAAAAAAAACTCACTAGCCACTAGAAATAAGAATAATATTAATGATGATAAAATCATTTATAATAGCAAGAGTAGCAATGCTGATAAAAAAAAAAGCAATAATTAAACCAATGGATATTTATGTGCAAAATTGCAATACTGAATGAAATATAATAGTAATTACAGAAAATATAATTTATTCTATAGTGGAGCAAATGAGGAAGGGAGGAATGGTGTAGGAATAATACTATCCAAAGACCTGAAGGAAAGCTTTCTTGGTGTGAGTAGAAAGAGTGACAGAATTACGTTGAAAGCTGGGACTGGGAGAAATGGTGGTCAATGTGGCATGTGCCTATGCCCCACAAACTGGTTGTACAGCGGAGGTGAAGGATGCATTTTGAGAGGAGATGGACCAGGAGCTTAGAACAATTCCTATAAGGAGAGGGTGATTTTGGGAGGAGATCTAAATGGCCACTTGGGAATTGGGAGGGCAGGGATAGGTAGAGTTCATCGGGGCTTGGGGGTAGGTGGGAGATATGAGGGGGTAGAGAGAGTGATTGATTTTGCAGTGGCATTTGATCTGGCATTGGTCAACACATTCTTTGAGAAAAAGGAAAACAGATTGATTACATACAATAGTGGTGGAAGGGAGAACCAGATAGATTTATTGTTGTGTAGGAGAGACCATCTGAAGGAGATTAGCAACTGTAGAGTAATAAATGGGGAGAGTGTAGCAGCGCAACATAGGCTAGTAGTAACTGATTGCAGGCTCAGGAAATGTAGGAAAAGTAAGAAGCCGCGGATGGACCCAAAGATAAAGTGGTGGAGATTGAAAGATGCAGAGCTGAGAGCTATGTTTTATATTCTCCTTTTGTGGGACCCTCAAAGCAAGAACATGGCAGAAACCTTTAGTTCAGTATTGAATAGCTAAAGGTGTTTTAAATCCAGTCACCAATCCCTTAAAACTTGAATACTGATTTTCTCTCTGCTATTTAATAGTGATTTTAATTTTCTTGAAATTTGGATTTGTTCACATTCCTTTTATACTTTCATACATGTCATTTAGCATTTTTTCAATAAGAATTTGTTAAATTTCCTTGATAATATGATATGTCTAGCCCTTAAGATATGTTCCATTGGTGGAACTCATTTTTTTTTCATCTTTTCTTTTCCCCTAAAAGAAACTCTCATCCCTCATAATAACACTGAGGTCTCCATAACTTCCTCTGTTCTGTTTTCACCTCCTGTCAAAGCAAACACTCTCTAGAAAGGGCCTTTGTTACAAAGCATTCCTCTCAAAGTAACCAGGCTCATTTTAGTTGCCCTATTAGTTATTTACTAAACTTTTAACCTTGTTGTCGTTTCTATTCATTCACTGAAAAACCTCACTTATTGAATTTTTGCAGAATTATGATAATTTGAAATTCATATTACTTCCAGTATTATATATTTGATATAGTTTAGTATTCGTGTATTTGGAAGAAAATTTAGAATCGCATTATTGCACTGCCTTTGTCTCCCCTTTTTTTCCCTCTTTTCTCTGTTTTCTCTCTCACGTAGTGCTGACGTATTTTATGAACACATCTTTAAAAAAATTTTCTTAGTATAAAATTGATCTTTCTGATAAATTTTGCTATAAATTTGCTCTTACTGATATGTCATTAGTTTGTCTAGATACATTTCAGTAGCTTCTTTAATTTTTAATATTAAAATATCCTTTTCAAAATATGTAAAGAACTAAGCCCTGCAGATGCGAATGCAAGTAGCCCATGTTTCCCGTTATTTATTTTTTTGTTTCCTTTGTTTGCTTCCTCTTGTTGCACCTAATATACTGTCTCTCCCTTGCATCTCTGCCATACTTGCCTGCCAGGGACCACCACTATAGTAAACCCTCGATAAAAAATATAAGAAAAAATACATTTATTCACTCTTACAGATTCACCCAAGTCGAAGTTCCACGAGACTGGAGTGAAATCGCTCTCACTTGGCGACCACCCAGCGGATGGGCAAGATTTAGCTCCTTTGCAGTCCCTCTTACTCCATGCCTTCACTACGTGGCTTAGCAATATTCAAGAGTGTCTTCGAAAGGAATTCATCTGGTATAATAGGTGAGAGACAGTGTATGGTAAAGCTCTCTGGCCAAGCAGACTGGGAATTTGCAAAGGTTTGCCCAGTCCCATTCCCATAAAAAACAAACTTTTGTTGAGTACCTAACCATAATTTCATTTGCCAGTTTTAATTCTTTGACAGAGAAATAACCGCAGATAAAAAATTTATAAAAATTTATAAACAATTCATTTCATTTTCAATGTCCAGGTAAAGATTTTGCCCTCAGAAGATTGCTCATTGCCATGTGAAAAATCTATCTCTTATCCTAATAAACTTCACTTTCATTTCACCCATTTCTATCATCGTAAATAAAGTGTTTTACGTCAATGCTCGTGAATAAAGTGTTTTACGCCAATGCTTGCAAATAATTAATAAGTTGTTCCTGCCCTTTTGGCAGCGCAAACGTTTCTTGTCAATCGTAATCAAACCATTACGTATTTATTTTTTAGATCTTTTTTATTATTATTATGAATAAAGTTTTTTACGCCTATTGGTTCATGCGTCTGGAAGCGTAAATGTTTCTTGTCAACAGTGACTAAATGATTATATTTTCATCCCGTATATTTATATTTGAAATTCATTATTTGTGTGCTCGCGCCTTCAGTTTTCCCATTATTAACAGTATGTTGTTTCTGTTTCCTCATTTGCAGTGTCCGCCATTCCTCTTTGCCTGTGTGACAGAGGTGACCTCCTTTGAGTTGAGGCCCAAGTCTTGGCATCCGTCTGTGGTGGAGGAAATCGAAATCGTGCTCACCACCTCATGGATTCGAGGCTGCTCTCCATAAAATCAGTTTTTATATATTTATTTATGCTTTTCAAAATTAAAAGAAAGTTAAACTCTGAGTTTCATTATCCGAGTAGTGGTATTCGGGGAGTGGTACAATTAAAGATTTTAGTCTCTTGGATGTCTGTGAACTCCTAACCGAGTTCAGAAACTGAGTCCCCTAAGTTAAAACATAAACTCCCCTGCTATAACATTTTCTTAATGTAGTCTTTGATTTTTTTGTCATTGCATACCTTCTGATTGTAAGTGTAATTTCTTGTTTTATTACCATTTTTCTTATTTTATTTTCATATGTTTGTAGTTGTATTTATTTAGAATAAAGCCTTAAATACTACTATGACTTATTACAATTTATTTTACAAAAATATTTGACTGCTGGTTAATTCAACTGAAGCATTATGGATAAATCTTGCGACCTGAAAGATTTGATGAGTATCCAAATTCAAATACTGCTGTGAAGGAATGCTAGCATTGGCTAAAGACTTTCTAAAATTTTCTTACTGTTATTGAAGGACTCTCTTCCAACAAGTTGAATTTGCTTACGAATTATGTTGCTCCATCTTTGTTTGAATATATTTCTGATTGTGACACATATGAAGCTGCTATTGCAATTTTACAGGATTTATATGTAAAGCCAAGGAATGAAGTTGATGCTAGACATTTATTATCCATCCATCGACAGCAACAAGGGGATACATTATATGAATACTTACAGGTACAAGTGGTGATTGTACCTACAAAGCTGTCAGTGCTAAACAATGTAAGGAGGAAGCTATACGGGATGCTTTCATAATTGGATTATTATCTAATGTCATTCGTCAGAGACTTTAAGAATAGAACATTTGACTTAACTACTGTCTCTGACCAAACTAGAGCTCTAGATAAAGCACAGAAGAGCTGTAAGTCTTACTCCACTCCACAGAAGAGTTTTGATGTGGCTGCAGTTGCAGCTGCTTCTCTAGCTATGAATGAGTTGACAGAATTTATGAATTTACCAGATATGTTAGCCATGCTTCAGGTGCTGTCAGTAAAGTGCAAAGGTGCTTTTTCTGTGGGATTAGAGGACATCCCCGAATTAACTGTCCAGCTCATGAAGCAACTTGTAATCAGTGTGGCAAAACAGGACATTATGCAAAAGTGTGGAAGTCTTCTAAGGCTGGAATATCTGCTGCTACTGCAGCATCAACATGAGTTACTGTTACTGTGGATTTCTCAGGTGTTCTTTCTAAAGCTATTCTTAACATTAAATTGAATGGAAGGATAGTTGAGGCTCTAATGGACAAAGGTAGCTCTGAGAATTTTGTTAGTGAATCATTTGTTACAAAGTTAAATCTTCATGTGCACCCTGCATCTAGCATTGTCTCCATGGCTTCTACATCCTTGAGCACTAAAATACATGGTTACTGCTTGGTGCATGCTGTATTGGCAAGCCATGACTATCATAGAGTTAGGCTGTCTGTGCTTCCTGATCTATGCAAGGATGTTATATTGGGTCAGAGCTTCATGAATCAACATAAAAGTGTCAGCTTGAAATTGAAAGAGACAAACCTCCATTGAATGTGTGTGGGCTGGCACACACATTCAATGGCTCTGGCTCTTTTTTTTCAAATCTGACTGATGATCATAGGCCTGTTGCTAGTAAGTCAAAACAATACAGTGAACCTGATAAAAAGATTCATTTCATCAGAAATTGAGAGGCTTCTCTTAGATGGAGTCAATGAACCTAGCAATTCGCCTTGGAGAGCTCAAGTTTTAGTCACAACTAGTGAGCGATAAAAGAAAAGAATGGTTGTAGACAATTTGTGGACTATGAACCAATTTAAACTGTTGGATGCTTACCCTCTTTCAAAATATAATGACCTGGTGAATAAAGTGGCTCAATATCGATTCTTCAGCACAATCGACCTAAAGTCTGCCTATCATCAAATTCCAATATCTAACGAGGACAAGCTTTTGGGGTAGCCAATGGTGTCGCTTGCTTCCAACGAATAATTGACCAATTTATTGCTGACAGTGATCTTGCAGATGTTATTGTGTATCTTGACAATATTACAGTCTGTGGGAAAACTAAAGAGGAGCACTATACAAACCTAGGAAGATTCATGTAGGCTGCTAAGCAGATAAATTTGACTTTCATCTGGATAAGTGTTTATTTTCAGTTTCAATCGTAGATCTCTTGGGTTATACTGTCTCTTATGGGAAGATCAAACTCAATTCAGAACGTCTTCGGCCATTACGTCGTGCTCTTGGTATGTTCTCATACTACTCACAGTGGATAGAAAACTACTCTGAGAAAGTTGTACCTCTGATTCAGGCTAAAACATTTCCACTCTCTGAAGCTGCAAAGGAGGTATTTAAATGATTAAAAACTGAAATTGAGAATTTGGTAGTACAATCCTTTGATGAAACTACCCCATTTGTGGCAGAGACAAAGCATCTGAGCATGTTCATGATTGTTTGATGATGATATTCTCCCTTGAGGGTGACCAAACCTTCCCTTTTTGGCCTGCAGGTGGGGCAAAATTGCTGATTGATGATAATAATCTCCCTTGAGGGTGACCGAACTTTCCAATTTTGACCCGCAGGTGGGGTTGTACCAATCTGTAAAGATAGTAGAAAACATAAATGTTCAGCTGAAGATTGATAGGTTGAGAAATTGTTGAGAGATATTACATATTTATCAGGATGGAGGGTATTGACTGATAATATTCAGTAGACTGTTCATGTAGTTTTTTGTTGCTAGTCTGATTATAAAGCTAGCAACATGAAGGGCATTTGGATTTACACTGGATAGATCCAATTTCTGAAAATGTATTGCATTCGAGGATGTAGTGGAGCAATGAATGTGGTGAGGCTACCTGGCAGAAGGTGCACTCCTTGATGATATCATCCACTATTCACCAGGTGCACTTCTACCCAAATCTCAGACAGTACACATTGACCGCTGTGCTTCGTCGAAGGTTCTTAGGCAGGGTGATTCGCTGAATGTTGGTGGTGACTTTGTACCACCCGGTGGAGGGGGAGCCAGTGTCCGTGCACAGGTTGTGTCTAGTTATTAAGACGCTAAGGAATTCTTTGGTGGCTTTGATTTTTATCTACTGAATCCCAGGAGGCAAAGATATTTGGATTTCTGCTCTAAGAGTGGTTTGATTGGCAGTTTGACTGGTTTCCTCATTTCCCTTGATGCCAACGTGGCTGAGAATCCAGGCAAGAGTGATTGATGGCTTATCCAAGGCTGACTGTCCTGTGGTAGTGGCTGAGAGTGGTGGTGATGATGCCTACATTGTCACTGAGGAGTGGCTTCTTGATTGCCTGTGAGGCGCCTTTAGAGTCAGAGAGCACTATGGCATGGTCAGTTCCTTGCTGGGTGAAGAAGTTGAGGGCGTTGGCTATGGCAACAAACTCAGTCTGGAGTGACGAGCAGGAGTTTGACACTCTCCAGGATTGGACGTGGTTTCCGTTGGTGGAAGCAGCAGCTGAGGCTCCAGTTTCTTGATTTACTGAGTCGTCATTGTAGAAGACTTGGGAATTCGGTCTGCTCCAGCTCTGAATTATTCCCTTGTATATGTTTTTAAGGACAAGTGGGTTTACTAAGCTTTTGGGGTTGTCAGGGAGCTCGATCTTCATGTCGAGTGGTTGGTATGGAATGCCATGGGGGTGGGCATCGGTATTCAGGAGGCGGAGTGCCTTGTATCTTGGCTAGGATGTCCTCCCTGACTGACAGTGCTTGCAGGCCAGCGCAGTCCTTGGCTGCCCTGGTTCTTGGATGGTGGGCGGGGTGGCAATTGAGGGCTAGCTGGAGATTTGTGCAAGTGAGGCAGGTAAGTTGGGCAGTGGTGGTTTTGGCCACAAAGAGGGTTAGTTTTTACTGAACTCTAAGTTTGAGTGACATGAGGCCAGATTCCATCTGGATGTTTTCTCTCTTGGTCCATATTGGGGCTCCTAGCATGGTACACATAATCTTATTTTATATGACTTGTATCTTGTCCCATTGTTGGTCTATTAATACTCAGAGTGTGCAACAAGCATAGTCTATGAAGCTGCGTATGGCTTGTACATAGAGGGTTTTGAGGACATTGAAGGATGCACCATAGTAGAGGCCCGACATCCTACAAAGGACTGCTTGTTGCTGGCTGCATTTGTCACCCAAATGTTGAATTTCGGGTCCAAAGGTTAGTCTACCGTTGATGTCTACACCCAGGTATGGGTGCTTGGTAACCCAGTCCACAGACTCACTGCCTATGACCAGGTTAGTGTCTGGTTTCTGCTGGTGGATGGGGAGGGCTTTGGTCTTGCGGGCATTGATTTTATCTCCGAGGGAGATGGAGGCTTGGTGAATCTTGGTGAGGCAGTGCTGGGTCTTGTTGGAGCTTCTGTCGTCTATTGTGACAAGGGCAAAGTCGTCCACATAATTGAAGAGTTTGGCTCTATGTGGTAATGCAATGTCCATGAGTTTTTCCATGAGACAATTAAAGAGGAAGGGGCTAAGGATTCCACCTTGGGGGGTCCCATTTTCGTGGTTTTTGTAAGTGGAATAGTGCCCTTCTACTTTGACTCGAGCACTACGGTTTTGTAGGCTCTGCTTGATCCATGAGAGAAGGTTTCCTTTGATCTTCTTCGTGACGAGAGCTGAGAGTATCGCCGGCTTATTGGCTAGTTCATAGGCTTTCTCTAGGTCTAGGAAAACAATGTATCCACAGCAGTTGTTGATATATGATGGCATGGAGGCAATGCATTCTGAGGTGCCTAAACCAGGCTGGTAGACAAATATGTTTTTTGGGAAAGGTGGGCATTTCCAGCGAACTCTGTTGAGTACCATCTTTTCTGCCGTCTTGCTTAGGCAGCTCAGGAGGGAGATGGGGCGAGGGTTATCAGGGTCCTGTGGTTTTGAGATGGGCTGCATATCTGCTCTGTTCCATGAGGGTGGTCTGATTCTTCGTGTGTATGTTGAATTGTTCAGAGAGAGCAGAGCAAGCTCCCCTTGGGGCCCCATATTTTGAATCATCTTGTATGTGATTCGATCTGCACCTGGGGCTGTGTTCTAAGAGCTTTTGCTTACTCTTTGTAGCTCAGTCAGAGAGAAGGGGACATCTGTTTAGTCTTCCGCGTTGATGACCTCTTCTATTTCTTTGCCGTGGTGAGGTCTTGAAGAGTTGTTCTGGTGGCAATGTGGAGCTGGTTGGAGCTTGCTCTTTCCACGAATTTGATGGGGAGTTTTTCTGCTGCATTGCTAGGATACCTGTGGGGGATGGTTTTAGGAGAAGCAAAGGATTTAATGCTCGTCCACATCTGGCCCACAGACGTGTGAGCATCTAGGGTGGAACACCACTCTAACCAATTTTTCCTCTTAATGGTACGTGTCTCTTCATGGACACGTTCTTTGACTGCCTGGAGGGTACGGTAGGAGTCTTCAGTGCGACGTTTTCTGTGCATTTTCTGGAGAAGGTTGAGCCGATGATTGAGTTCTTTAACTCTGTCAAAGTAGTACCATCTGTCACGATGAGTGGTGTGTTGTGGCTTACAGATGGGGATGGAAGAGTTTGCTGTAGCTTGCAGGGCATTGACTAGCTCGGCCTCAGCTCGGTCAATGTCTCCAGATGGTGTGTAGGGTGAAAACCAAATGCTGAGGTGCTCCTGGAATCAACCCCAGTCAGCCTTCTTGAAATTCCATCGAGGGGGAGGGTCAGGGATTTGGAAGATTTGAGGAATTGGCAGCATGAGATGGATCCCGTAGTGGTAGCTTGTGACCAGGGGATGAACTCTCCATGTGGCATCTTGCCTTACAGACAGACAGATTTTCATAGATTTTTTTTATGCTGCTTTTTAACCCGATTACCATTGGCTCGGATTACTGAAATCAACGAATCTTAGGTTGCGCACAAAAATTTTATTGCTAGAGACATTGCGAATTAGAAATATTTATTTTTATAATTTTCAAAATTTATTACTCTAACTAATATATTACTTGTTTACAATATGGTGAACAAAATTTCAGGAAAACTGCATGAGATTAAGTGGTAAGAGAATTAAAAAATTTTGCATGATAAGAACACGTGTTATTTAAGACTTCATGTATTAGAGTGATAAGATTGAGTTTTATAGCATTATTGTTTTATATATCCTTTAAAGGGTGATATTTTTTAGGGAATTGTTTATATTTCTTTGGGATTAGGAATCGGGAGTCAGCATATTAAGTACATTACTTATAACTGAATTTCATATTCAAGCATTGACTGCTCATAGATTGGGGAGAAAAAATCTGGCATCATTTGTTGAGCCTAGGCTAAGCCCTTCATGTGTCTGAGTTGTCACTCAAAAACTAATTTTCTCATTATTGCATGTGCAATTTTTCTGCCTTGTAATTCGTTAGCTTATCTTTGGTGTATTTTACATAGGATCTGTGCCCTTTTGGCAACACTCCAGAATTTTTCTTATCAAAAACCTTTTACAACGTAAGCATGAAATTATTATTAATAAATGTTCTAAACTAAATATTGTTGGTACTCCCATATAAGTTCTCATACTCAGGCACAACCACTATACTTTACTTGTTTGTATTCTCTTGCACCGAGTGCATGTACGAAAAATTCATTATTGTTCATTCCTTTCATTTGCACATTAACTGCTAAGTAAGTGGTAAGAGAATTAAAAAATTTTGCATGATAAGAACACGTGTTATTTAAGACTTCATGTATTAGAGTGATAAGATTGAGTTTTAAAGCATTATTGTTTTATATATCCTTTAAAGGGTGACATTTTTTAGGGAATTGTTTATATTTCTTTGGGATTAGGAATCGGGAGTAAGCATATTAAGTACATTACTTATAACTGAGTTTCATATTCAAGCATTGACTGCTCATAGATTGGGGAGAAAAAATCTGGCATCATTTGTTGAGCCTAGGCTAAGCCCTTCATGTGTCTGAGTTGTCACTCAAAAACTAATTTTCTCATTATTGCATGTGCAATTTGGCTGCCTTGTAATTCGTTAGCTTATCTTTGGTGTATTTTACATAGGATCTGTGCCCTTTTGGCAACACTCCAGAATTTTTCTTATCAAAAACCTTTTACAATGTAAGCATGAAATTATTATTAATAAATGTTCTAAACTAAATATTGTTGGTACTCCCATATAAGTTCTCATACTCAGGCACAACCACTATACTTTACTTGTTTGTATTCTCTTGCACCGAGTGCATGTACGAAAAATTCATTATTGTTCATTCCTTTCATTTGCACATTATCTGCTAAGTAAGTGGTAAGAGAATTAAAAAATTTTGCATGATAAGAACACGTGTTATTTAAGACTTCATGTATTAGAGTGATAAGATTGAGTTTTAAAGCATTATTGTTTTATATATCCTTTAATGGGTGATATTTTTTAGGGAATTGTTTATATTTCTTTGGGATTAGGAATCGGGAGTAAGCATATTAAGTACATTACTTATAACTGAGTTTCATATTCAAGCATTGACTGCTCATAGATTGGGGAGAAAAAATCTGGCATCATTTGTTGAGCCTAGGCTAAGCCCTTCATGTGTCTGAGTTGTCACTCAAAAACTAATTTTCTCATTATTGCATGTGCAATTTGGCTGCCTTGTAATTTGTTAGCTTATCTTTGGTGTATTTTACATAGGATCTGTGCCCTTTTGGCAACACTCCAGAATTTTTCTTATCAAAAACCTTTTACAATGTAAGCATGAAATTATTATTAATAAATGTTCTAAACTAAATATTGTTGGTACTCCCATATAAGTTCTCATACTCAGGCACAACCACTATGCTTTACTTGTTTGTATTCTCTTGCACCGAGTGCATGTACGAAAAATTCATTATTGTTCATTCCTTTCATTTGCACATTAACTGCTAAGCAGGCACAACTACCATTATGTATCACCAGTGTTTCATGCACTGTTTTGCAACATTTTGCTGCTTTTGCACTTGGTTGTATTTTGAGTCAGTTTCATAGTGAGGTTTTGGGATCAACATTATGTTTAAGTTTGAACTGCAGTGTTGATCTTTTTTCTTTGGTGTTGTGTGGTTCCTTCAATTTTTATTAGATACAATTTTTATTTTTATTTCCCCCTCAGCAGGCCATAAGTCTCACCGAAAAGGAGGTCACAGGAACGTGAAGCACAAGGGCTCTTCTCAGACCTTCAATCGTCCAGCTCCTCCTCCTTACACCCCTAAGCCTTATAACAGCCATTCACCCACATTCAAGAAGGACGACTCGTAAAACCTAAGTCTCATCAGTTAAGAGGCAAGGGAAATTACCCTGATCCACACTCCCAACCCAACCAGTCTGGAGTACATTTCTGTGACCTTATGAAGGCAAGAAGGGCCAATCCTAAGGCTTGTCCTCAGAGTGCTATCTCTCTCACAACAGGCCATGATTTTCACCGGAAAGGAGATCACGATAACGAAAAACACAAGGGACCTTCTCAGAACTTCAGTCGTCAAGCTCATCCTCCTCACACTCCTAAGCCTTATTACGGCCATGCATCCACACTCAAGAAGGACAATTCTGTAAGACCTAAGCCTCAGCTGCCCAGAGGCAAGGGCAATTAATCTGCTCCCCCTTCTCAAGGATTTCAGCCAAACTCTAAGAGCCACCACACTCGTGCTCACAGTGGAAGCCAGCATAACCGCCTAGCCACTCACTCGGCCCATGCCGTATAGGTAAGGCCAGAAAGGGTCACTAACGATAATGCCGAGGACCCATGGTGCAGAGTTGTCAATGTGCAGGTCACTGAACGTGATGATCCCGAGATGGTCCCAACGTGCCCAGGAACCATAAATGGTGTGGAGGTTCAGATAGCCCTCGACACAGGGACCACCGGCACATTTGTTGACGAGAGATTTGTCAGGGATGAAGATTTCACAGGCAGGGTCGTTCATGTGAGGGTTGCTGAAGGAGAACCTCAGATACAACGCTGCTATCTCATTGACCTTGATTGCAAATACCACAAGGGAAAGCCCCACTGTGACATTCAGTAGGCCTATGCACTCTGTCTTGCTGGGTCATATACTGAACATAACTCCTATCTTCCAGGTCGACCTCTACCATGAGGACATTATACATTTGAACATTCCTCGGGCGAAGTCACAATAAGCCACTTCAGCAGCAACTACTGGCGCTGATGTCAGGAACTTGGATGATTATCTGACTGACTCTGCTGACTCCACCACAGTTAGTGTCAATAATGTGGAAAGCGAAGAGTTTCCCCCTCCTTTACCAGATGATGCACCTCTAGAGCCACTGAAGTCACATCCAGACTTTGCAAAACTGTAGCATTACTGCCCCACCCTCAAGCGTAGGACGAATCAAGTCATCGAGGGAAGAACTTTTATGGTAAGAGGTGGAGGTCAGATCATCTATGCCCTCGAAGATGGAGTCCTTTGCAGACATGCAATTAAAGAAGGCCACACCTTTAGATAGTTGGTTGTGTCTGCCTCTTTGCACCGTCAGGCTGTGCATGTGGCACACCATTCACCTTTGAGTGGACACAGAGAGAGAGCAAAGACTCAGCACCTCCTTCAGATGGCTTTTGCATGGCCAAAAATATATGCCAAAATAGACGGATATGTGGACTTCTGCCCCGTTTGTCAATCCACCTCTTCAGCATCAGTACCAAAAGTCCCCTTGGGTATAACTAAGCTCTCAACAGAGCCATTTTCCAAGGTTACTATCAACATTTTAGGTCCTATTAACCCTGCTGCATCTACAGGAAACAGTTCCTCCTGACATATGTCAACCTAGCAACAAGGTACTTTGATGCAGTGCTGCTATCTTCTATCATGAACAAATCAGTCACTCAGGCCCTATTTGAAATCTGCTCCAGAGTTGGCTTCCCTGAGCAGGTCACTTCTGACAATGGGAGCGAGTTTACAAGTAGGCACTTTGAGGCTTTCTGCAACCTCTTAGAAATGAAGCATATTCATACGAGTGTCTATCATGCATAATCAAATAGAGCATTTATTTCTTTTTTAAGAGTGTGGTTCTGGGACAAGCAGAAAATGCCCTCATCAACAAAGGCCCAGGCACGACAAAATACCAAGACAAATGAAAAAAAAGGTTAAGGACAAGGCAGTGATGTGGTAATGTCCAAGAAAGGAAAATGACAGACAGAAAAAACAGTCAAAGTACAGAGGACCCTGAGATAACAAGAGCTAGGCCCAGAGATGATGATAGATATGCTTTTTGAAGGATGAAAGGTCATAAGAATTAGGAAAGACAGAAGGAGGAAGAGAGTTCCAGAGTCTGGAGGTAGATGGGAAAAAGCAGTCGCTGCACCGACCAATAAGTGAGCGACAAATCTCCAAGCCAGTACCTGTGAGATGAGGCCGTTTGGCGAGTGTTACGTGGCCTTGGCAGTGAGGGAGGGATGAAACTCGCCAACTCATCTGAGTAGCGATGTATGTAGTAGCGATAGGACAGAGAAAGGGAAGATACCTTACGGCGAAGAGAGAGAATCCAGATTAGAAGTAAGAGAAGGATCATTAATGAGTCTGACTGCCTTAGAGCACTATCAAGGAGATAAGTATAAGGAGAAGCACCCCAGATGTGTGAACAGTATTCTAAGCAGTGACGAATAAGACCTCTATGAATTTTAAGTAACTGTAAGGAGGAAAAGTAATGACGAAAACAACTGTAAGGAGGAAAAGTAATGACGAAAACAAAACAAAACCCCCAAATTAGTGGATGAAGATTTAGAAATTTTAATTATGTGATTTCTCCAAGACCAATTAGAGGCTATATGGATTTCTAATATGATGATAGAATAAAGAGGGTAAATTTCGTTATTTTCAAGAGGAGAAGAAGATAAAGAGATAGCCAGAAACTGTGACTTGGAGGCATTAAATTTAACTAAACTTTCAGTGCCCCACTCAGATACTCTCTGCAAATCAGAGTTGAGAGTAGAAGAAAGAGTGATACGAGACTGATTACGAGTAGCAGATGAAGGTTGTGAAAGAAAGGCAGAGGAAAAATGAAGGGTAGAATTATCAGCAAAGATATGAATAAGAGAGGAATATGGGGATTGTAGATAATTGATAAAGAGTAGGAATAGAGTAGGTGAAAGAACAGAGCCCTGTGGAACACCACTGGTAACAGAGAAAGGGCTAAATGTTTCACCATCAACAACTACAGATATAAAATGGTCAGTAAGAAAACTTGGAATCAGAGAACAGAAAGAAGGGGTAAAGCCAGAGAAAGGGAGTTTGGCCAACAGAGCCTTGTGCCAGACTCTGTCAAAAGCCTTAGAGATATCAAGGTCAACAAAAATGGATTCCCTATAGATGACCATACATGAGTAAGATAATGACAGGAGACCACCAGTGGATCTTGCCTTGCGGAAGCCGTACTGGTGATCGGAGATGGGTGAGTTAGATTCAAGGCGTTTCAAGAAGTGAGCATTAAGGAAAGTTTCTAAAACTTTAGCAATAGAGGAGGTTAGAGCAATGGGTCGGTAGTTTGAAGGAATAGAGCGATCATCCTTCTTAGGAATAGGTTGGACTCCAGCATGCTTCCAAGATGAAGGATCGATACTGGTTGACAGAATGAGGCGAAAAAAACGGCAAAGCACGAAAGCCAGTTCATCTGCAAACTCCTCAAGGAACCTTGCAGGGATACCATTGGGACCAGATACTTTGTTTGTCTTTAGTGAGCGAAGAACCCTATGAACTTTGCATGAGGAAAGGATAAGGGAGGGCATAGGGTTAGAGATGGGTAAAGATTGTGAATGCTATAACGGAACATTGAAGTGATGTTTGTGCAAACTAGTGGTAGATACACCAAGGCAGTAGGACAAGTATGTCCCCACTACACTTTTCTCCTTTGGAGACCCCCCCCACACAAATGGATACTAGCCTTTCGAGCTGAAAGTGGAATTCTTGGCAGAATGAGTAAATTTTGAAAATTTCACCCCATCTCAACAAGGCCTAGGAGGCTGCACAATTAGCCATTAAGGGTCACCAGAAGACTGCCAAGCTCCTCTTTGACAAGCATTGTGCACTGACACCTAGAGATTGAGCACTGTTACTTCTTCCAACAGATACTTGCAAGCTAATGCTACACTGGAAAGGACCAAAGACTGCGGTACGCTGTATGGCCTCCAAGAATTACGTGTTAAATATTTATGGCTGTAACCAGCAATACCACATGAACCAGCTGAAGCTGTATTGCGAGGATCTGAAAAACCACAGGGATCATGCGCTCGCACTCTCAGTGACCCCTACAGGTGCCTGTAGCAGCACCATTACCTCTGAGGCTGCAGCAACACAGGTGCCCCACTAAAACCACTCCTTTCCTCCTATATCTGAGTATTCCTCACTTGAGGTGGAGACGGACTTACGGGAATTGTGTTTTTTTGGAAAAAAAACTGTCTGGCTGAAGCAACCGCATTTGCAATAGAAGACGTATCCCTACCTTTTTGTGATGGTAAGGATCCTACAATTCCCACACACCGAAAGGAAAGTGTGAGTAAATGCATTATTAATTCCAGACTGCAACCAAGTCAATGGGAATAGCTGAACGAGATATTAATGGACTACGAGAACGTTTTAAATGACCCGCCTAGGAATAGTGGAATAGAGAAATTCACCTTGGTGTTTGCCATTACTGACTGTGCATAAGCGAGATGAAAGAGACAGGTTTTCTTTTGACCGTCATAAGCTTAATTCCCATATCATCTCTGATGGAGAGCCCATTGCCGACGCTATGTATATTTTCTCGTCACTCTTCCGAGCCCGCAACCTGTCAAAATTGGATGTTGCCAGTGGATTTTGGCAAGTACCATTAAATGAGACTACCAAGCCCCTAACATCCTTTTCCATGAGACACAGTCTGTACCAGTTGAGGGACATGCTTTTTGGTATAGTGAATGCCCCTGGCTGCTTTAGCCGACTCATGAGAACAGTATTGCATTAACTCCACAATATTTCATGCTTTATAGACGACATCCTGGTGCATTTTTAGGATTGGTCATCGCACCTTGCGACCCTTCGCCGAGGTCTTGCCTGTCTAAAAAAACATGGATTCCATTAAAACCCTCCAAATATGAGATCAGATTCACACGATTGCAGTATCTTGGCCACTTGGTCAGAGAAGGGGTTATGCCCCCTTTACAGGACAGTTTGCACGCCATTAAGGATATGGAGAATCCCACCACTCTTATCCAACTGAAATAGTTCCTGGGTAGTTTTGGCTACTACCAATGGTTCATTCCCCACTCTAATGCTCTCGCGGCCACTCTGCAAGCAAATGACCTCCTCAAAACGGGGTAAGGCGTCCCCTGTTCTGTGGAACGATGAGGCAGAGATAGCATTCTTCAAGCTCTGAGAAGCTTTGGTGGGTGAGTCATTATTACAGCTGCTAGAACTGGATTTCCCCATTATCATGCAGACCGATGCCTCAGATGAAGGCCTTGGTGATGTGCTCTTGCAAGCCCGGTCGGACAATCCAGCAAAAGTAACTGCAGTGCGATACGCAGGTTGCATGCTTTGCCCAGCATAGCGGTCATATCGAAATTTTAAGTTCATCTGTATGGCCAACATTTTACACCGAGGACAGACTACTATCCTCTTCTATATATGCAGACAGAAGATAAGCTAAATCCTCTGCTGAAAAGGTGGGCATTTTATCTGAACCTTTTCAAGTTCACTGCCCAAGATGTTGATGGAAAGGATGATGACCTCGCTGACCTGCTGAATCAATGGTCACTACCGTCAAATGAGAAAGCTGGTGTGATTAGCCTCAGCTGAATTAGTCTGTAAAGACTACCTCCCCACTGTTCTTTGATTGTAGTTTTATATTCTCCTTTTGTGGGACCCTCAAAGCCAGAACATGGCAGAAACTTTTAGTTTAGTATTGAATAGCTAAAGGTGTTTTAAATCCAGTCACCAATTCCTTAAAACTTGAATACTGATTTTTTCTCTACTATTTAATAGTGATTTTAATTTTCTTGAAATTTGGATTTGTTCACATTCCTTTTATATTTTCATGCATGTCATTTAACTTTTTTTTTTAATAAGAATTTGTTAAATTTCCTTGATAATATATGTCTAGCCCTTAAGATATGTTCCATTGGTGGAACTCTTTTTCTTTTCATCTTTTCTTTTCCCCTAAAAGAAACTCTCATCTCTCATAATAACACTGAGGTCTCCATAACTTCCTCTGTTCTGTTTTCACCTCCTGTAACAGACTGTTGTCAAAGCAAACACTCTCTAGAAAGGGCCTTTGTTACAAAGCATTCCTCTCAAAGTAACCAGGCTCATTATAGTTCCCTTATTAGTTATTTACTAAACTTTTAACCTTGTTGTCATTTCTTTTCATTCACTAAGAAACCTCACTTATTAAATATTCGCAAAATTATGATAGTTTGAAATTCATATTACTTCAAGTATTATATATATAATATAGTTTACTATTCGTGTATTTGGAAGAATATTTAAATCGCATTATTGCACTGCCTTTGTCTCCCTTTTTTTCTCTTTTCTCTGTTTTCTCTCTCACGTAGTGCTGACGTATTTTATGAACACATCTTTTTAAAAAAAATTTTAGAATAAAATTAATCTTCCTGATAAATCTTGCTATAAATTTGCTCTTTCTGATATGTCATTAGCTTGTCTAGATACATTTCAGTAGCTTCTTTAATTTCTAATATTAAAATTTCCTTTTCAAAATATGTAAGGAACTATGCCTTGCAGGTGCAGATGCAAGTAACCCATGTTTCCCATTATTTATTTTTTTGTTTCCTTTGTTTGCTTCCTCTTGTTGCACCTAATATACTGTCTTTCCCTTGCATCTCTGCCATCCTTGCCTGCCAGTGACCACCACTATAGTAAACCCTCGATAAAAAATATAAGAAAAAATACATCTCTTATTCACTCTTACAGAGCGGATGAGAGCGGATGAGAGAGGAAGAAATGGAGTGGGTGTGGTGCTAGGCCCCCAAACCAAGGAGGAGCTGGTGGAGGTGGTGAGGAAGAGCAGCAGGATTTTGAGGATCAAGTTGGTATATGGTCAGGAAGCAATAAATGTGATCAGCGCATATGCCCCCCAAGTTGGGTGCGATGACGCAGAGAAGGAAACGTTCTGGCAAGAAATGGATGAAGTACAGAGGGAGGTCCCTCCGGGGGAGAGGTGTGTCGTGGGCGGTGACTTAAACGGGCATATAGGACATGACAACGATGGAGTGAGACGAGTTCATGGAGGCAAAGGTACTGGAGTGAAAAACCAGGAGGGGGAGAGCGTGCTGGAATTTGCCATAACATTTGACATGGCGATCCTGAACATGTTCTTCATGAAAAACAGCTACCGGACATACATGAGTGGTCCCAGAGAGAGTCAAATCGACTTCCTCCTGTATCGAAGAGAAAACATCCGAGAAGTGGAAGACTGTAAAGTACTACAAGGAGAGAGTGTGGGAGCGCAGCACAGCCCAGTTGTGGCGAAGCTGGTTGTAAGGACGCGAAGGACCGGAGTCGAGAGGGGAGAACCTAGGATCAAGTGGTGGAAACTAAAGGATGAGGTGGTGCTGCAGGAGTTCAAGAGGAAAGCACTACAAAGGATAGAAGAGACAGAGGAGGTGGATCAGTTGTGGAAAAGGAACAGTGAAGTGATCAGGAGTACGGCAGAGGAAGTCCTCGGAAAGTCATCTGGAAAGAAGCCGAGAAACGGAAAAGAGTCTTGGTGGTGGTCCTCAAATTGCAAAGAGAAGATAAAAAAGAAGAAAGAGATGAAGAAAGCTTACGACAAGGAAAGAACAGAGGAGCGTAAAGCTATGTTGAAAGATGCAAATAAGGAGGCGAAGAGGGCTGTAGCACAGGCGCGTGCAGCAGCACTGCAGGATATGTATGAGAACCTTGAAACAAAGGATTGACAAAAGAGAATCTATAAGTTAGCAAAAGAAAGGAACAGATCGACAAAGGACCTAACATCAATAAAGCAAATCAAGGATAAGAACGGAAGAGTGCTTACTGACCTCGACATGATTAAAATGCGTTGGAGGGACTACTAAGAAGAACTTCTAAATCAGGAAAATCTAAGAATACGAAGAGGTGAAGGTAGACCCTGTGAGTGAGGCGGAAGTCAGAGAAGCGTTGAAGAAGATGAAAAATGGAAAGTCAGTAGGGCCAGACCAGATTCCTGCAGAGGTATGGAAGAGTTTGGGCGAAGAAGGGATATGGGTGCTGACAAAGTTCCTGAACATGGTGATGAAGGAAGAGACTATCCCGAACGAGTGGAGAGATAGTATAATGGTACCGATTTTCAAAGAAAAGGGAGACATCCAGAGTTGCAACAACAATAGAGGAATTAAGCTAACATCTCACACTATGAAACTGCTGGAAAGAGTGTTGGATAAAAGGCTGAGGGAGGAGACAGAAGTTTGTAGTGAGCAGTTTGATTTTATGAAAGGTCGAGGAACAATGGATGCAGTATTCGCAATGAGGCAGACAATGGAAAAATATAGAGATAAGCAAAGAGGGCTGTACATGGCGTTTATTGACCTGGAAAAAGCTTATGATCGGGTCCCGAGAAGCGAGGTGTGGAGGAGTATGAGGTCGAAGGGTGTGAAGGAGAATTATGTCAAGATAGTTCACGACATATACAGGGAAGCCACAACAAGAGTAAGAAGTACAGTTGGCACTACAGAGCCTTTTCAGGTGAAAGTTGGACTCCATCAGGGATCAGCTCTTAGCCCCTATCTATTTAACCTTCTCATGGATGTGATGGTGGAGGAAGTGACAAAGGAGGCACCATGGAGCATGCTCTTTGCAGACGATATTGTTTTGGTCTCCGAGAGCCGTGAAGAATTGCAAGAGAGGTTGGAGCTATGGAGGGGTTTGCTGGAGGATTACGGACTGAAGGTGAGCAGATAGAAAACGGAGTACCTGGAGTGCAATGTGACGCAAGGAGGCGACCTGTTCATGCAAGACCACAAGCTCCCAAAGGCGGACGCAAATACCTCGGCTCCTACGTAACGAAGGATGGAGACCTAGAGAGCGAGATTGATCATAGGATCCAGGTAGCGTGGAACAGCTGGAAGAGAACATCAGGGGTGCTATGTGACAAGAAAATCAGTGCTAGAGTAAAAGGAAAAGTGTACAAGTCAGTTGTGAGACCAGCGTTGCTGTACGGTGCGGAGACGTGGCCGGTGAAAAGGTTCAAGAAAGGAAGATGGATGTCGCAGAAATGAGAATGCTGAGGTGGATGTGTGGGGTGACGAAGGAGGACAGGATCAGAGGTACAGTGAAGGTGGTGGAGGCGTCGGCGAAAGTGCAGGAGAGGAGATTACAGTGGTTCGGTCATGTGAAGAGGAGAGAAGAAGACTACGTGGGTGTGAGAGTGATGGAGATGGACGTGGAGGGCAGACGTAGACGAGGAAGACCTAAACTACGGTGGAAGGACCGACTGAAGGAGGATCTCAGAGAGAGACAGCTGGAGGAGGAGCAAGTGATGGACCGGAACCAGTGGAGACGACTAGTGAAGAGATGCGACCCCATATGAAAATGGGAACGCAAATAGAGGAAGAAGAAGAAGAAGAATTCACTCTTACAGATTCACCCAAGTCGAAGTTCTCCGAGACTGAAGTGAAATCGCTCTCACTTGGCGACCACCCAGCGGATGGGCAAGATTTAGCTCCTTTGCAGTCCCTCTTACTCCATGCCTTCACTACGTGGCTTAGCAATATTCAGGAGTGTCTTTAAAAGAAATTCATCTGGTATAATAGGTGAGAGACAGTGTATGGTAAAGCTCTCTGGCCAAGCAGACTGGGAATTTGCAAAGGTTTGCATCTAAGGTTACTGGTAAAAAATCCTTAAGTAATTTTGCCCAGTCCCATTCCCATAAAAAACAAACTTTTGTTGATTACCTAACCGTAATTTCATTTGCCAAATTTAATTCTTTGACATAGAAATAACCGCAGATGTACAATGATAAAAAATTTCATTTTCAATTTCCAGGTAAAGATTTTGCCCTCAGAAGATTGCTCATTGCCATGTGAAAAATCTACCTCTTATCCAAATAAACTCTAATTTCATTTCACCCATTTCTATCATCGTAAATAAAGTGTTTTACGTCAATGCTCGTAAATAAAGTGTTTTACGCCAATGCTTGCAAACAATTAATAAGTTGTTCATGCCCTTTTGGCAGCGCAAACGTTTCTTGTCAATCGTAATCAAACCATTACATATTTATTTTTTAGATCATTTTTTTTATTATTATGAATAAAGTTTTTTACGCCTATTGGTTCATGCTTCTGGTAGCATAAATGTTTCTTGTCAACCGTGACTAAGCGATTATATTTTCATCCCGTATATTTATATTTGAAATTCATTATTTGTGTGCTCGCGCCTTCAGTTTTCCCATTATTAACAGTATGTTATTCCTGTTTCCTCAATTGCAGTGTCCTCCATTCTTTTTTGCCTGTGTGACAGAGGTGACCTCCTTTGAATTGAGGCCCAAGTCTTGGCATCCGTCTGTGGTGGAGGAAATCGAAATCGTGCTCACCACCTCATGGATTCGAGGCTGCTCTCCATAAAATCAGTTTTTATATATTTATTTATGCTTTTCAAAATTAAAAGAAAGTTAAACTCTGGGTTTCATTATCTGAGTAGTGGTATTTGGGGAGTGGTGCAATTCAAGATTTTAGTCTCTTGTATGTCAGTTCAGAAACTGAGTCCCCTTAGTTAAAATATAAACTCCCCTGCTGTAACATTTTCTTAATGTAGACTTTGATTTTTTGTCATTGCATACCTTCTGATTGTAAGTGTAATTTCTCGTTTTATTAACATTTTTCTTATTTTATTTTCAGATGCTTGTAGTTGTATTTATGTAGAATAAAGCCTTAAATACTACTATGACTTATTACAATTTATTTTACAAAAATATTTGACTGCTGGTTTTAATTCAACTGAAGCATTATGGATAAATCCTGAGACCTGAAAGATTTGATGCCTATCCAAATTCGAATACTAATGTGAAGGAATGCTACCATCTGTCTGGATGAGTGGTGTGTAGTGGCTTACAGAGGGGGATGGAAGAGTTTGCTGTAGCTTGCAGGGCATTGACTAGTTCGGCCTCAGCTTGGTCAATGTATCCAGATGGTGTGTAGGCTGAAAACCAAATGCTGAGGTGCTCCTGGAATCAACCCCAGTCAGCCTTCTTGAAATTCCATCAAGAGGGAGGAGCAGGGACTTTGAAGATTTGAGGAATTGGCAGCATGAGATGGATCCCGTAGTGGTAGCTTGTGACCAGGGGATGAACTCTCCATGTGGCGTCTTGCCTTACAGACAGACAGATTTTGATAAAAAAAAAATTATGCTGCTTTTTAACCCGATTACCATTGGCTCGGATTACTGAAATCAACGAATCTTAGGTTGCGCACAAAATTTTTATTGCTAGAGACATTGCGAATTAGAAATATTTATTTTTATAATTTTCAAAATTTATTACTGTAACTAATATATTACTTGTTTACTATATGGTGAACAAAATTTCAGGAAAACTGCATGAGATTAAGTGGTAAGAGATTTAAAAAATTTTGCATGATAAGAACACGTGTTATTTAAGACTTCATTTATTAGAGTGATAAGATTGAGTTTTAAAGCATTATTGTTTTATATATCCGTTAAAGGGTGATATTTGTTAGGGAATTCTTTATATTTCTTTGGGATTTAGGAATCGGGAGTAAGCATATTAAGTACATTACTTATAATTGAGTTTCATATTCAAGCATTGACTACTAATAGATTGGGAAGAAAAAATTTAGCATCATTTGTTGAGCCTAGGCTAAGCCCTTCATGTGTCTGAGTTGTCACTCAAAAACTGATTTTCTCATTATTGCATGTGCAATTTTTCTGCCTTGTAATTCATTAGCTTATCTTTGGTGTATTTTGCATAGGATCTGTGCCCTTTTGGCAACACTCCAGAATTTTTCTTATCAAAAGCCTTTTACAATGTAAGCATGAAATTATTATTAATAAATGTTCTAACCTAAATACTGTTGGCACTGCCATATATGCTCTCATACGCAGGCACAACCACTATACTTTACTTGTTTGTATTCTCTTGCACCGAGTGCATGTACGAAAAATTCATTATTGTTCATTCCTTTCATTTGCAAATTAACTGCTAAGCAGGAACAACTGCCACTCTGTATCACCAGTGTTTCATGCACTGTTTTGCAACATTTTGCTGCTGATGCACTTGGTTGTATTTTGAGTCACATTTCATAGTGAGGTTTTGGGATCAACATTACGTTTAAGTTTGAACTGTTGTGTTGATTTTTTTTCCTTGTTGTGTGGTTCCTTCAATTTTTATTACTATTGTAGAATTTTGTTTTGCTGTGGTTGAATTGTTTTGGCACTTCATTTGTTGACTGTTCAGGAATCCACTATAGCTACCAAACAGTCACAGCAAATCACCATGGCTACCATGCAGTCACAGAAAACCTCCTTGGCTACCGGGCAGTCACAGGAAATCACCATGGAAACCAGGTAGTCACAGGAAACAATCGAAACATTCGATAGGGACAGCTACCCTGACAAGATGTTTGTTCTGGGTGATCGATATGGCATGTCTGGAGAGAAGCTCCTTGAGTAGGCCCTTGGGAAGTTGGGTGCATGTCAAGCCGAGCTATAGGAGAAAGCAAAAGAGCAGGCCCAAAAAAGAGTATGAGCTTCCACTTGCTTGGATTAAAGCTGGAATCCCTGAAAGTGTTGCTTCACTCGGAAATGGGAGCCAGCCTCGTGATAGGCCTCCTCCAATATTCATAAGAACATAAGAACATAAGAATAGAGGACACTGCAACATGCCTACTGGCACACACGAGGCAGCTCCATTTTTTAATTGTATTTTCAGCATGTCTAACCTATTCTATTCTACTCTACTTATTTATTCTATTTTTCTTTTTATGATTTTTCTAACTAGCATTAACCTATTCATACCCACCCTACCTCTGTCATATGTCTATCTAATTTACATTTGAAGGTGTCTAAGGTATTGGCATTTACTATCCTACTAGGAACCTTGTTCCATGCATCAGCTACTCTATTACCAAACCAATTTTTACCAATTTCCCTTCTGAACCTAAATTTATCAAGCTTAAATCCATTATTACGAGTTCTGGTTTGATCATGAATTTTTAAAACTTTATTAATATCTCCCTTGTTAATCCCTTTAAACCATTTATACACTTCAATCATATCCCCCCTAACTCTTCGCCTCTCTAGAGAATGTAGATTAAGTTTTTTTAATCTGTCCTCATATGGTAGATTTCTGATATTGTGTATCATCTTGGTCATTCTTCGCTGCACTCTCTCCAAGGATTCAATTTCCATTCTATAATAGGGTGACCAGAATTGCACAGCATAATCTAAATGGGGCCTAACTAATGCAAGATAGAGCTGCAAAATAACTTTTTCCGTCCTATTGCTAACGCTTCTTGAGATAAATCCTAAAATTCTGTTTGCTTTATTTCTGACTGCTGTGCATTGCTCTCTTGGCTTAAGACTACTACTCACAAGAACTCCCAAATCCCTTTCACACTGAGAACTCATGATTTCATGGTTATTTAGCTTATAACTAGTATTGTCTTTTATAGTACCCATTTTAACTACTTTACATTTTTCAACATTAAATTCCATTTGCCATTTGTCCGACCATTCAGATAATCTATTTAGATCTTCCTGTAAAGCATGAATGTCTTCTTTTCCATTTATAGTTCTACCTATTTTAGTGTCGTCTGCGAATTTACTTAGGTTACTACTGATATCCGAATCCAGATCATTTAGATATACGATGAATAATAGGGGACCCAGTGCCGAGCCTTGTGGTACCCCGCTAGTAACCGAGCCCCACTCTGATTTCTCTCCATTTATGCAAACCCTCTGTTTTCTGTCTTTTAACCATTGTTTGATCCATCTGAGAACAGCTCCTCCTATACCATGAGCTTCCAGCTTTTTAACTAATCTTTTGTGAGGAACTCTATCAAAAGCTTTGCTAAAATCTAGATATATTGTATCATATTCTTTTCCACAATCTACTGCCTCGTAAACTTCTGAATAAAAAGACAGTAAGTTTGTAAGGCACGAAAAACCCTTAAGAAACCCGTGTTGTGAAAGTTTTATCAGTCTGTGTAATTCTAGATGTGCCCTTATTTTATTTGCAATTATGGATTCTAGAATCTTACCCACTGTTGACGTTAAACTTACCGGCCTATAATTATTCTTTTTAACTCAATCTCCTTTTTTAAATATTGGTACCACATCTGCCAATTTCCACTCCATGGGTACCGATCCTAATTTTATTGAATTATTAAATAATGCAGTTAGTGGACAACTAAGCTCTTCCTTGCATTCCTTTAATATTCTAGCATATATTCCATCAGGTCCCGGAGATTTATGAGCCTTTAATTTATCTATTTCTTTTATTACCTCCTCTCTCGTAATATTTATTGAACTAAGTATTTTATCGGGACTGTCTCTGTAAATGGATTCTACTTCCGGAATATTTTCCAAGTTTTCATTGGTAAATACAGATAAGAAATAATCATTTAAACATGTACACATCACTTTATCGTCATCTGTGATATGGCCATTGGCTACTTCAATTGGTCCGACTTTTTTCTTAAATTTTGTTTGATAATGTTGATAAAACCCTTTAGGATTTTCTTTAGCTTCTCCTGCTATTCTAACTTCGTATTTTCTTTTCGACTCTCTAACTATCTTTTTAACTTCCCTGTTTAACTGTATATATTGCTGCCTCATCTGCTCTTCACCTCTTTTTAGTTTCCTGTATATTCCTCTTTTAATACCTATAAGATTCTTTATTCTATTGTTCATCCATTTAGGGTCATTTTTTCTTGATCTGCAATGTTTCATGGGAATATAGTCTCTCTGACTATTCTTAAGAGTCATGACAAAATTGTTATATTCCTCATCCAAATTTATATTAACTGACGGACTGCTGTTCTTTCCTGTGAGAGAATTTAATGTATTGATCTTATCTTGTGATAATCCTTGGCATGTGGTATCCAAATTTCGGGGTAATCCGCTACCTGCGACCTGGCCTGCTGGATTAACTACCCACATCTGTATCCCAGAAATCCCTTCCCATACCTCATTAGATAATTTAGTTTTTAAGCCCTCAAAATCTCCTGCTCTAAAGTTTGGAACAATATTCTTACTTTCCTTTATATTTTCTTTGAAAATTATGTTAAATCTAATGGAATCATGGTCACTGTTGCCCAATGTTTCACCAACTTCTAAATTTGTAACCATATTCTCTCTATTACTAAGAACTAAATCTAGTGTATTCACCCCCCGTGTTGCTTCAAGTACATGCTGAGAAAGGAAATTGTCTTCTACTACTTCCAAAAACTCCTTAGAGCTACTATCACCTGTTATGGTTTCCCAGTTAATATGCCTAAAATTAAAATCGCCTACAATGCAAACTATTTGACCTGGTCACTTTAGAAATTTCATCATATATAACTTGCGACTCTATATTGTCTAGATCAGGTGGTCTGTAGACTACTCCTACAACTAGACTTTCTATATTATTTTTAATTTCAACCCATAAGGTTTCTGAATTTAGATTTGTCTTAATTCCAGACTTAATGCAGCTTCTGAGGCTATCTTTAATATACATAATTACCCCTCCCCCTCTTCTATCAGCACTGCGATCAGCATTATAAAGTTTATATCCTGTAATTATGTACTCAGATTTAAGATGTTTGCTTTCTAAATTAATCCAACTTTCACTAATGCATATTATATCCGGTCTCTCACTACATACAATGGCTCTCAGTTCTTCTATCTTGTTACCTAAACTACGGCTATTTGTATAATATACTTTTAAGCTTTCTCTAGCTTTACCCTTCTTGTGGCTATTCTTTTTGTTAATATTTGTTCTATGTAACAAATGGTTCTTATCCTTAGACTCCCAGTTATTTGACCCACTATTTACTGAACCCTTACTGACTAATTTCTCTGCACAAGTATTAATCATTTCATTATTTGTGTCTAACAAAACCCCCCTACCTCTCTGTTTATCATACCAGCCAATACCAAGACACCTGAATTAGAAAGATGCACTCCATCCTTTGCATACATATGCTTACGACTAGTGAAGTGATCCCACCCGTCTATAAAACCTATATTATTCTACCGACAGAAGACTTGCATCCTAGCATTTACTCTTATAGCTCGAGACCACCACTCTGAACTTTGGCTAAGCCTAGAGAGAATACCACACATCACAGGAACTGCACCCCTTTTCCTGATCTTATCCAGGGCTTGTCTATACAACCTAATCAGCTCTTCACATTTCCCCCAGCTATCAAACAAACAACATCTTTTTTCTCAATCCAGCTATTTATTGACTCACCCACCTTCTTCATACCTGCTCCAGGGAAAAAATTTTTTCCTCTAACTTTATGCCTGAGTTTCCTGTCTACATATCTGCATAGTGAATCCCTGTTCTCCTCAGCTAAGGATCTGACCTCCTGCCTGACTGCGGCCAACTCATTTCTTAAATTAAAAATGAGTTTGCTTGCGTTAGACGAGGACAAATCCCCAGCACAGCCACAAACAGCACCAACAACGATACCACCACCAACACCACTACCACTAACACCACCAGCCCAAAGAACACCACCACTCTCCATTGTACTAAGTATGGTCAAGACTAGAGCTACTGGATGAACCCAGGAACTAAACTGAACCCAGGAATTAAACTGAACCCAGGAACTAAACTCTATCTTGCATTAGTTAGGCCCCATTTAGATTATGCTGTGCAATTCTGGTCACCCTATTATAGAATGGAAATTGAATCCTTGGAGAGAGTGCAGCGAAGAATGACCAAGATGATACACAATATCAGAAATCTACCATATGAGGACAGATTAAAAAAACTTAATCTTCATTCTCTAGAGAGGCGAAGAGTTAGGGGGGATATGACTGAAGTGTATAAATGGTTTAAAGGGATTAACAAGGGAGATATTTATAAAGTTTTAAAAATTCATGATCAAACCAGAACTCGTAATAATGGATTTAAGCTTGATAAATTTAGGTTCAGAAGGGAAATTAGTAAAAATTGGTTTGGTAATAGAGTAACTGATGCATGGAACAAGGTTCCTAGTAGGATAGTAAATGCCAATACCTTAGACACCTTCAAATGTAGATTAGATAGACATATGACAGAGGTAGGGTGGGTATGAATAGGTTAGTGCTTATTAGCAAAATCATAAACAGAAAAATAGAATAAATAAGTAGAGTAGAATAGAATAGGTTAGACATGCTGAAAATACAGTTCAAAAATGGAGCTGCCTCGTGTGTGCCAGTAGGCATGTTGCAGTGTCCTCTATTCTTATGTTCTTGTGTTTGTTAGCTGGTGGAAATGACGTGCAGGATGGTAGAAGTGAAGAGCTGATTAGGTTGTATAGACAAGCCCTGGATAAGATCAGGAAAAGGGGTGCAGTTCCTGTGATGTGTGGTATTCTCCCTAGGCTTAGCTAAAGTTCAGAGTGGTGGTCTCGAGCTATAGAAGTAAATGCTAGGATGGAAGTCTTCTGTCGGGAGAATAATATAGGTTTTATAGACGGGTGGGATCACTTCACTAGTCGTAAGCATATGTATGCAAGGGATGGAGTGCATCTTTCTAATTCAGGTGTCTCGGTATTGGCTGGTATGATAGACAGAGAGGTAGGGGGGTTTTGTTAGATACAAATAATGAAATGAATAATACTTGTGCAGAGAAATTAGTCAGTAAGGGTTCAGTAAATAGTGGGTCAAATAACTGGGTGTCTAAGGATAATAACCATTTGTTACATAGAACAAATATTAAAAAGAAGACTAGCCACAAAAAGGGTAAACCTAGAGAAATTTTAAAAGTATATTATACAAATAGCCGTAGTTTAGGTAACAAGATAGAAGAACTGAGAGCCATAGTATGTAGTGAGAGACCGGATATAATATGCATTAGTGAAAGTTGGATTAATTTAGAAAGCAAACACCTTAAAGCTGAGTACATAATTACAGGATATAAACTTTATAATGCTGATCGCAGTGCTGATAGAAGAGGGGGAGGGGTAATTATGTATATTAAAGATAGCCTCAGAAGCTGCATTAAGTCTGGAATTAAGACAAATCTAAATTCAGAAACCTTATGGGTTGAAATTAAAAATAATATAGAAAGTCTAGTTGTAGGAGTAGTCTACAGACCACCTGATCTAGATAATATAAAGTCGCAAGTTATATACGATGAAATTTCTAAAGTGACCAGGTCAAATAGAGTTTGCATTGTAGGTGATTTTAATTTCAGAAATATTAACTGGGAAACCATAACAGGTGATAGTAGCTCTAAGGAGGTTTTGGAAGTAGTAGAAGACAATTTCCTTTCTCAGCATGTACTTGAATCAACACGGGGGGGGGGGGGTGAATATACCAGATTTAGTTCTTAGTAATAGAGAGAATATGGTTACAAATTTAGAAGTTGGTGAAAAATTGGGCAACAGTGACCATGATTCCATTAGATTCAACATAATTTTCAAGGGCACTATAAAGGTAAATAAGAATATGGTTCCAAACTTTAGAGCAGGAGATTTTGAGGGCTTAAAATCTAAATTATCTAATGAGGTATGGGAAGGGATTTCTGGGGTACAGATGTGGGTAGTTAATCCAGCAGGTCAGGTCAGGTCGCAGGTAGCAGATTACCCCGAAATTTGGATACCACATGCCAAGGATTATCACAAGATAAGATCAATACATTAAATTCTCTCACAGGAAAGAACAGCAGTCCGTCAGTTTATATAAATTTGGATGGGGAATATAAAAATTTTGTCATGACTCTTAAGAATAGTCAGAGACTATATTCCCATGAAACATTGCAGATCAAGAAAAAATGACCCTAAATGGATGAACAATAGAATAAAGAATATTATAGGTATTAAAAGAGGAATATACAGGTAACTAAAAAGAGGCGAAGAGCAGATGAGGCAGCAATATATACAGCTAAACAGGGAAGTTAAAAAGATAGTTAGAGAGTCGAAAAGAAAATACGAAGTAAGAATAGCAGGAGAAGCTAAAGAAAATCCTAAAGGGTTTTATCAACATTATCAAACAAAATTTAAGGAAAAAGTCGGACCAATTGAAGTAGCCAATGGCCATATCACAGATGACGGTAAAGTGATGTGTACATGTTTAAATGATTATTTCTTATCTGTATTTACCAATGAAAACTTGGAAAATATTCCGGAAGTAGAATCCATTTACAGAGACAGTCCCGATAATATACTTAGTTCAATAAATATTACGAGAGAGGAGGTAATAAAAGAAATAGATAAATTAAAGGCTCATAAATCTCCGGGACCTGATGGAATATATGCTAGAATATTAAAGGAATGCAAGGAAGAGCTTGGTTGTCCACTAACTGCATTATTTAATAATTCAATAAAATTAGGATCGGTACCCATGGAGTGGAAATTGGCAGATGTGGTACCAATATTTAAAAAAGGAGATTGAGTTAAAAAGAATAATTATAGGCCGGTAAGTTTAACGTCAACAGTGGGTAAGATTCTAGAATCCATAATTGCAAATAAAATAAGGGCACATCTAGAATTACACAGACTGATAAAACTTTCACAACACGGTTTTCTTAAGGGTTTTTCGTGCCTTACAAACTTACTGTCTTTTTATTCAGAAGTTTACGAGGCAGTAGATTGTGGCAAAGAATATGATACAATATATCTAGATTTTAGCAAAGCTTTTGATAGAGTTCCTCACAAAAGATTAGTTAAAAAGCTAGAAGCACATGGTATAGGAGGAGCTGTTCTCAGATGGATCAAACAATGGTTAAAAGACAGAAAACAGAGGGTTTGCATAAATGGAGAGAAATCAGAGTGGGGCTCGGTTACTAGCGGGGTACCACAAGGCTCGGCACTGGGTCCCCTATTATTCATCGTATATCTAAATGATCTGGATTCGGATATCAGTAGTAACCTAAGTAAATTCGCAGACGACACTAAAATAGGTAGAACTATAAATGGAAAAGAAGACATTCATGCTTTACAGGAAGATCTAAATAGATTATCTGAATGGTCGGACAAATGGCAAATGGAATTTAATGTTGAAAAATGTAAAGTAGCTAAAATGGGTACTATAAAAGACAATACTAGTTATAAGCTAAATAACCATGAAATCATGAGTTCTCAGTGTGAAAGGGATTTGGGAGTTCTTGTGAGTAGTAGTCTTAAGCCAAGAGAGCAATGCACAGCAGTCAGAAATAAAGCAAACAGAATTTTAGGATTTATCTCAAGAAGCGTTAGCAATAGGACGGAAAAAGTTATTTTGCAGCTCTATCTTGCATTAGTTAGGCCCCATTTAGATTATGCTGTGCAATTCTGGTCACCCTATTATAGATGGAAATTGAATCCTTGGAGAGAGTGCAGCAAGAATGACCAAGATGATACACAATATCAGAAATCTACCATATGAGGACAGATTAAAAAAACTTAATCTACATTCTCTAGAGAGGCGAAGAGTTAGGAGGGATATGATTGAAGTGTATAAATGGTTTAAAGGGATTAACAAGGGAGATATTAATAAAGTTTTAAAAATTCATGATCAAACCAGAACTCGTAATAATGGATTTAAGCTTGATAAATTTAGGTTCAGAAGGGAAATTAGTAAAAATTGGTTTGGTAATAGAGAACATAACATAAGAACATAAGAACAGAGGACACTGCAACATGCCTACTGGCACACACGAGGCAGCTCCATGGAACAAGCTTCCTATTTGGATAGTAAATGCCAATACCTTAGACACCTTCAAATGTAGATTAGATAGACATATGACAGAGGTAGGGTGGGTATGAATAGGTTAGTGCTTATTAGAAAAATCATAAACAGAAAAATAGAATAAATAAGTAGAGTAGAATAGAATAGGTTAGACATGCTGAAAATACAATTCAAAAATGGAGCTGCCTCGTGTGTGCCAGTAGGCATGTTGCAGTGTCCTCTATTCTTATGTTCTTATGTTCTTATATTTTCTATATTAATTGTTCTTGTACAACTCCTTACGAGATTATGAAACTTAAGCAAAATGCATTCTTTAACATTGCCAATTAAATATACTTTTTGTTTTTATTATTGCATACACAGTGACAGACTTTTTATATTTTTCCAAATTCCCGTTTTTGTTATATAATCCTTTTTGTATTGAAGAAATCTTTAAAATCTTACTCCCTTGGATATAATATAATTAAAGAGTTTTGAATAAGATTATCTAGAGATAACGAATTGGCAGCATGAATTTATAATTACATTTGAGCTAATTTAGATAATTGAGATTATATGTTGTTTTAAATTCAAAATTAATGATACTTATGTCCTTTTAAGACGTTTGTTAAGAAAAAAGATATTGGTAATGTTGTTGATAGTAGTAAAGATATTGTCACATATGATTTTAATCTTTGGCTTAGTTTGCATCAGGGATATATGGCCTTACAAAAAAAGTGTGCTTCGACTCAGCCCTCTGATTTATAGTATGAGAAAAAAAGAGAGTGTCATTATAGACAAGGATGTGTATGCTATTACAGTAAAGTCCTTGGCAATATTAAACAGAAAGGAATGGATTTATAAGCTTCGAGATTTCTGCAGTTGTACACTAAGTTCTTTTGCTTTTGTTTTCTGTTAATTGGGAAATAAAAAATAGCCCTCTGACAATAAACGTAAAACTCTATCAACAGTTATTGCTCACGTTTGTTCACTTCCATTTGTTTATTTATTCTTTTATTATTTAGAGATACTCCGCAATAATTTATTTTTTATTTTCAGTACATGTAAAGGAAGGAAACTTTACATGCAACGTATTTCACGGTGCTCTCTCTCTCTCTCTCTCTCTCTCTCTCTCTCTCTCTCTCTCTCTCTCTCTCTCTCTCTCTCTCTCTCTCTCTCTCTCTCTCTCTCTCTCTCTCTCTCTCTCTCTCTCTCTCTCTCTCTCTCTCTCTCAGACTGACATGAGCTCCTTCCGATGCTAAGAGAATGTTGCCGTCATCGATTTTATTTTGTTTTGTTTTTCCAGCGAAGCTAGGCGATAATTGTGCCTGCATTTTAATTCAGTTGATAAATTGTTGCATGCTGTTATTGCATAACTACTGATAAGACATCGGTAGTACCGACATTAGCATAAATATTTTCGCCAAATATCGCAACTGTTTAGAGAATAGTTAAACTCCCATTGACAAATTGGGGAGCCCGAAAGTTGCCGTTTATGCTCTCTCTCTCTCTGTTTATATATATATATAATATATATAATATATATATATTATATATATATATTATATATATATATATATATATATATATATAATATATATTAATAATATATATATATATATATAATATATAATATATATATATATAATATATTATGACAGCAGGAATTTGAATAGTAAAAGAGACTGTGTTAGAATGAGCATTACTATGAAATATAAGTACAGAACTCTGTTCTTACTTCTGAATGCCAGTCTCCATTGTATATATATGGCTATTCCTGATTTAGTATTTTTATTTCATTTTTTTTATTATTTTTATTATGATCATGATTATTAGTAATGTTATTATGTTGACTGTTATTGTTGCTATCTCTCAATGACCTTTTGCTAATTATTACTTGTGCAATGCAATCAGCAGTAACCTGATGATTTGTATCTTTTATCTGGATTCATGCTTGTTATTACTGTAGCCACTGCTAATAAAAATATTTCTTTAGTGGCATTTCTCAGCATTTAATGATTGTTCTTTTGGATATCTATAGTAGATTAATGTTATGTATCAGTTTCTCAGCTAAGTCCTAAGTATCCTGAAATAATAATCTAGTGGTGTAGACAAATACCTTCCATTACCACCCTATTCCAAGGCAGCCCCGACCTGCAAGTTCTAAAAGTCTTTAGATTTTGTTCTCTCTCAAACAAGTCGCTGTTGCCCATTGAATAGAGATTGCAAGCACTTGCAGTTGCAGGGGAGGCGAAGTATAGCCTCAGATTACCGACATTTGGCCATTGTTGGTACCCCGAAGTCACAGGGAACCTTTCTTACAACTGTATTGGTGCCATAGGTTCAAATTTTCATCCCGAGGTCTGCTTCGAAGGTACGTGTGTATTGCAGTACTGAAGAAAAATCGCTGTGACGTTGCAGGTCTCCTACAGTGGTGGTCTTAGTCAAGATCGGCCCGAAGGAAGGACGAAAAAGCCAGTCTGGAGTGGTTTGGAAGATGCATCGATCGTTTCCTTTTTGTCTTGCCAATCTTAGGAGAAATAGAACTTGTGGTAGTGTACGAACCTGGGCCTGCAGTGAAGACGGCGGGGGAGAGCAAAATACGAGGACACATGGATACCGTTATATAACGCCTAGCAAGAATTTCATGAGCAAGGGAGAGGGAACAGAAGTCTTTTTAAACATCTTAATAACACCTTAGAAGCCACGTAAACGAATTGGTGAGATCCCCAGAAAGAATCCCCATACATGTCCTAGCTTTAGGAAGAGAGAAAGGAAGGGTATGGAAAATCCCTTATTAGTTGTTGAAAAAACAACCCACGTATTAGAACTGAGAAAATGGGAAAGAAAATGTCCCCACCGTCTTTGACCCCTGTGCGAAAAGACAATTTATAATTTTTTTATTTGTGTCTAGTTTTAAGATAATTTTAAAGTGAAAACTCAGAGTCTCCTTTAGATGCAATTTTTTTTGAATAAGTACCATTGATAAACTGAACAATTTGCACAAATCATAATAAGTTGTCTTCTGCCTAAATAATATAATTGTTTTGCTTAGATATTATCATTGTTTGAGTCATGATTTAATCTTGGTGTTCATTTAGTTCTCATATCAGTTTGTCTCTGAATAGTAATTGCATATTGAAATGATGAATGTTTTTTTGACTTTTTACATCGTAACAAATGTTGTGTTTCAGGAGTAGTTTTTTAAGGCCTAATTTTAAGACAAATCAATGCCCCATAGTAACGATAGGAGTAGAAATTATAAGATGAGGTTGCTTATAGAAATTACCATCTATGTTATTGTCTATCGCATTTTAAATGTTCGTACATGCTAATACTCTACATAATTTGTTTGCTAATGTTCTACATGTTTCATATTTTTACTGTAACTAACCAAATTTTGTAAATCTTTTGAAAAAAGAGAGAAGTAGATAAAGTAACGTTATGATCTAAACTAACTTGTGATCTTAATCAATGTTTGATAATGATTCTTTGCACCCTGAAATCACAATGATTAAGGATATTTTTATTTTTAAATATAGGAATATGTTTGTACTAAAGATTGTTTAGAGTTCATAGAAACAGGAATTCTTAGATAATAGCTTAAATAATTCGGCCCCATTTTTATTGTAATGTTAGCTAGGATATATCAAAGAGCTCTCAAAAGATTTTTAAATATAGGAATATGTTTGTACTAAAGATTGTTTAGAGTTCATAGAAATAGGAATTCTTAGATAATAGCTTAAATAATTCGGCCCCATTTTTATTGTAAAGTAATGTTAGCTAGGATATATAAAGGAGCTTTCAAATGATAACCAATGCTTCGACTTAAATAAAAGATATTTCAGTTTTGGTTGGGAGGGATGTCCCATGACTGAAGTCTTGCTGAAGCCAGAATCTGAAACTGTAACAAGAGGCTGGAGGTCAAGGGTGAAATCGAATACTCTCCCAGCTGTTTATCTGGGTACGGTCAATGGTCAAGAAAGGGTCAACGAGCACCTGGTTGGATCCAGGGGGCTTAGCACATGGCTGGATCCATGGGGCTTAGCACCTGACCTTAGCACCCGGAGTCAAGTGCCTCAAGAGCGTGGGAAAGGCCCAGAAGTCGGCCCTGCCCAAAACCACAAGAATCCCTATATGCCCTGGAGGGATACCCAATAGCCATGCACTGACATAGAACTCTTCCGTTCTATAGACAAGCTGAAATAGCCCCTCCCCCAAGAGGAGGGACCTCTCTTGGAACCTGAAGTCAATTGGCAAAAATGGATTTACCGACACGCCCTGCAATTTAGGATACTTCAAGAAAAACCGAGGCAGTCAGAGACAGTCCGTTAGTCAGAATCTTACCAGGGGCACGAATAGATCATAGATTTTGACAGACATTAGGTGGGGAGCATTGAGGCGTCGAATGTTGTACTCTAGAATAAATTAAGATAAAGGAACCACCGCTTGACAATTCCTACCGTGCACCCTTCTGGTATTAAAAGTAACGTAGTGACCAGAAACACTACGACATATATATGCATATATATATATATATATATATATATATATATATATATATATATATATATATATATATATATATATATATATATATATATATATATATATATATATAATATATTTATATATATATATATATATATATATATATATATATATATATATATATATATATATATATATATATATATATATATATATATATATATATATATATATATATATATATATATATATATATGATATATATATATATATATATATATATATATATATATATATATATATATATATATATATATATATATATATATATATATATATATATATATATATATATATATATATATATATATATATATATATATATATATATATATATATATATATATATATATATATATATATATATATATATATATAGCGTCTCCGACTCTGAGGCGTCAGGTCGAGGGTTCGCGCCCCGTCACGGTCTGAGGTTAGCAAGGCCATGCACTCAGCGTAAGGATTACATCTGCCAAAACAAGTCCTTCGCAAGAAGGCAACCGTCCTAGCCCTTGGTAGATAAGGGAGTCCGTGACGTAAAACCGGAACATATGTAAATATATATGTAAGTATATATATATATATATATATATATATATATATATATATATATATATATATATATATATATATATATATATATATAATATGCAAACATATATGTAAATATATATGAAAGTATATATATATATATATATATATATATATATATATATATATATATATATATATATATATATATATATATATATATATATATGAATATACATATATATATATATATATATATATATATATATATATATATATATATATATATATATATATATTTATGTATATATATATATATATATATATATATATATATATATATATATATATATATATATATATATATATTTATGTATATATATATATATATATATATATATATATATATATATATATATATATATATATATATATATATATATATATATATATATATATATATATATATATATATATATATATATATATATATATATATATATATATATATATATATATATATATATATATATATATATATATATATATATATATATATATATACCTTCCTTGGCTGTTTCCCCTTTTAATTGGGGGTAGCCGACATCAAGAAAGGAAAACAACTAGGGGGATTACTTTGCTCTATGGGCAATGACGAGGGAGCTAGCGACCGTTCAGATGGCAATGCTGGAGTGCCACAGCCCATCCTCCCGGCTCTTCCACAATCTGTGTCGCTTCAAAACTGCCAACTCCTCCTACTGCCCCAACCACAAGGCTACCTCTGTAAGATGCAGCCCCGTGGTAACAGCATATGCCCATCAGAGCTGCGTCACAATCGCTCGCCATTCATTCCAATTCCTAGCATGCTCGCTTGCTTCCCTCACATCCATCCTCCTATCACTCAGGGCTCTCCTTACTCCATCCATCCATCCAAACCTAGGCCTCCCTCTAGTATTTCTCCCATCAACTCTCGCAGTCATCACCTTTTTCAGCAGCCTTTCATCATCCATCCTTTCCACATGGCCAATCCATCTCAGAACATTCATAGCTACTCTGGATGCAATTTCTCTCCTCACACCCATTCTTGCTCTCACCACTTCATTCCTAACCCTATCCAATCGAGATACACCAATCATACTCCTCAGGCATTTCATCTCAAAGACATTTAGTTTCCGTCTCTCACTTACTTTCATACCCAATAACTCTGATCCATACATCACACTTGGCACAACCACTTTCTCATACAAAACTTTCTTAACATTCATTTCCAACCCTCTATTCTTCTTCACTCCTTTCAATGCACCCAACACTTTATATCCATCATTCACTCGGTGACACACATCTGCTTCCACTCCACCATTTGCAGCTGTAACCGAGCCTAAATACTTAAACTGATTAACCTCCTCAAGTGTCTCCCTATTCAACATAACATTCAATCCAGCACCATCCTCATTTCTTGTACACCTCATAACCTTACTCTTTCCCACATTCACTAGCAACTTCCTTCTCTCACACACCATTCCAAATTCTGACACTAACTGACACAGCTTTTCTTGCTAAATATTTCTCACATAACTGCCTGACTATAAAAATCTGATCTATACAACCTCTACCTCTCCTAAAACCACTCTGCACTTCCGCGATCACATATTCTGTCTTATCCCTAATCCTATTAACGAGTGTCCTACCATACACTT
>JAXCGZ010004225.1:65000-67221 GCA_037179515.1 Halocaridina rubra
ATATATATATATATATATATATATATATATATATATATATATATATATATATATATATATATATATATATATATATATATATATATATATATATATATATATATATATATATATATATATATATATATATATATATATATATATATATATATATATATATATATATATATATATATATATATATATATATATATATATATATATATATATATATATATATATATATATATATATATATATATATATATATATATATATATATATATATATATATATATATATATATATATATATATATATATATATATATATATATATATATATATATATATATATATATATATATATATATATATATATATATATATATATATATATATATATATATATATATATATATATATATATATATATATATATATATATATATATATATATATATATATATATATATATATATATATATATATATATATATATATATATATATATATATATATATATATATATATATATATATATATATATATATATATATATGTATATATATATATATATATATATATATATATATATATATATATATATATATATATATATATATATATATATATATATATATATATATATATATATATATATATATATATATATATATATATATATATATATATATATATATATATATATATATATATATATATATATATATATATATATATATATATATATATATATATATATATATATATATATATATATATATATATATATATATATATATATATATATATATATATATATATATATATATATATATATATATATATATATATATATATATATATATATATATATATATATATATATATATATATATATATATATATATATATATATATATATATATATATATATATATATATATATATATATATATATATATATATATATATATATATATATATATATATATATATATATATATATATATATATATATATATATATATATATATATATATATATATATATATATATATATATATATATATATATATATATATATATATATATATATATATATATATATATATATATATATATATATATATATATATATATATATATATATATATATATATATATATATATATATATATATATATATATATATATATATATATATATATATATATATATATATATATATATATATATATATATATATATATATATATATATATATATATATATATATATATATATATATATATATATATATATATATATATATATATATATATATATATATATATATATATATATATATATATATATATATATATATATATATATATATATATATATATATATATATATATATATATATATATATATATATATATATATATATATATATATATATATATATATATATATATATATATATATATATATATATATATATATATATATATATATATATATATATATATATATATATATATATATATATATATATATATATATATATATATATATATATATATATATATATATATATATATATATATATATATATATATATATATATATATATATATATATATATATATATATATATATATATATATATATATATATATATATATATATATATATATATATATATATATATATATATATATATATATATATATATATATATATATATATATATATATATATATATATATATATATATATATATATATATATATATATATATATATATATATATATATATATATATATATATATATATATATATATATATATATATATATATATATATATATATATATATATATATATATATATATAATATATATATATATATATATATATATATATATATATATATATATATATATATATATATATATATATATATATATATATATATATATATATATATATATATATATATATATATATATATATATATATATATATATATATATATATATATATATATATATATATATATATATATATATATATATATATATATATATATATATATATATATATATATATATATATATATATATATATATATATATATATATATATATATATATATATATATTATATATATATATATATATATATATATATATATAAATATATATATATATATATATAAATATACATATATATATATATATATATAATAT
>JAXCGZ010004226.1:0-7500 GCA_037179515.1 Halocaridina rubra
ACATACATGCACATGGACAAGGAAATGTTCAGAAATATTTATGTAACCTATGTGAGGCCAAAACTCGAATATGCAGCCCCCTTTTGGAATCCGCACTTGAAAAAGCACATAGCTAAGCTTGAAAAAGTTCAAAGACATGCCACGAAACTGGTGCCAGAAATACGCAATCTCAGTTATGATGAGAGGCTGAGGGAATTAGACTTACCATCACTCGAAGCTAGAAGAGTAAGGGGGGATATGGTGACAGTCTTTAAATTCCTTCATGGTTATGATAGAGTGGATAGGGATCGATATTTCGATATGGCTGGCTCTAGAACTAGAGGTCATAGTTTGAAGCTTGGTAAGAAAAGTTCTTTGCAGGATGTAAGGAAATACTTTTTCAGTGTAAGAGTAGTTGATAATTGGAATTGGCTAAGCGAGGAGGTAATTAATGCTATCTCAATCCATAGTTTTAAGGACAGGTATGATAAGTATCACTAAGTCTAAAATGGAACCGATGAGGAGACGGGAAGATACGAGCTTTGGGCTCTTTCCCGTAAACACAATTAGGTAATCACAATTAGGTAATCACATACATACATACAGAGAGAAATGGTTCGATAATGAGTGTAAAAGAGCTAAGGAGTGGAGAGACAAATGCTGGAAAAGGTATAAGAGGAGAAAAAACATAAATGCCTGGCAAACCTACAAAAGAGCAAGAAATGACTACCCAAGTAAAAGGAGGCAGAGAGAGACTATGAGAGGGACATCACCAGGAAGGCTAAAGAAAATCCCAAGCTTTTCCACAGCGTTATCAGAGGAAAACTGAAGGTAATAGAACAGGTTTTAAGGCTAAAGAGAGCGGATGGAAGCATCACTGAGACGGATGAAGAGATCTGTAAATAATTGAACAAGGGGTTTCAGTCAGTATTTACAGTAGAAAATACCCCACCCCCTTAGATTGAAGAGATAGAAGCTCAAGGGCCGGTATTAGAGAACATCAACCTTACAGCCACAGAGGTATGCAAAGCACTGATGGATTTAGATGTCCTGATGACATATCCCCTCATATACTTAAAAAATGCACAAACTCAATATCAGTGGCACTAAGTATCATATTTAAAAAGTCACTGGAGTCAGGGGAGACTCCAAGACGCTGGAAACAAGCAAATGTGATACCTATCTTCAAAAAGGGAAGGAGGGATATGGCTCTGAACTATAGACCAGTTTCCTTGACCACCATAGTTTGCAAAGTTATGGAGAAACTACTAAGGAGACATATCTCTCTTCACTTGGAATCCTTCAACTTTTTGTCAGTGAGGCAGCATGGCTTAAGAGAAGGTAGATCAAGAGTAACAAACTTATTAGAATTTTATGATGAGGTAAGCCGAATCTTACAGGAAGGAGAGGGCTGGGCAGATTGCATATTCCTAGACTTCCAGAAAGCGTTTGACACTGTTCCACATGGGAGACTTATTAGGAAGCTGCAAGCAATAGCTAGAATAGGTGGAAATGTCTTGGAATGGATAAAAACATACTTAGAAGGAAGGGAACAGAGGGTTAGAGTAAGACACTCAGTGTCTGAATGGAGAAGAGTTAGTTGTAGAGTTCCACAGGGTTCAGTTTTAGGGTCACTTTTGTTCCTTGTATATGTAAATGACCTACCAGAGTCTGTAAATTCATTCATGAATATGTTTGCAGATGATGCAAAGAGTGTGAAGAAAGTAGGAAACGATAACAATGGTAAAGAACTTCAAGATGATCTAAATAGTCTCTATGAGTGGTCAGAAAAGTGGCTAATGAAATTCAATGCTTCAAAATGTAAGGTAATGAGAATGGGTACAAGTGTAAGAAGGTCCAAGCTTGACTACTCGGTGGCTGGAGTACAACTTCAAGAGACAGAAAATGAGAGAGATCTAGGAGTAAACATACTGGCAGAGTTGTCTCCAGAAATACATATAAATGGCATAGTAAGGGCAGCATATACATTCTTATCAAATGTAAGGGTAGCCTTCAGGCACATGGACAAGGAAATGATCAGAAATATTTATGTAACCTATGTGAGGCCAAAACTCGATTATGCAGCCCCCTTTTGGAATCCACACTTGAAAAAGCACATAGCTAAGCTTGAAAAAGTTCAAAGACATGCCACGAAACTGGTGCCAGAAATACGCAATCTCAGTTATGATGAGAGGCTGAGGGAATTAGACTTACCATCACTCGAAGCTAGAAGAGTGAGGGGGGATATGGTGACAGTCTTTAAATTCCTTCATGGTTATGATAGAGTGGATAGGGATCGATATTTTGATATGGCTGGCTATAGAACTAGAGGTAATAGTTTGAAGTTTTGTAAGAAAACTTCTTCGCAGGATGTAAGGAAATACTTTTTCAGTGTAAGAGTAGTTGATAATTGGAGTTCGCTAAGCAAGGAGGTAGTTAACGCTATCTCAATCCATAGTTTTAAGGACAGGTATGATAAGTATCACTAAGTATAAAATGAAACCGATGAGGAGACGGGAAGATACGAGCTTTGGGCTCTTTCCCGTAAACACAATTAGGTAGATACAATTAGGTAAATACATACATACATATTCCTAGACTTCCAGAAAGCATTTAACACTGTCTTACATGGGAGCCTTATTAAAAAGCTGCAAGCAATGGCTACGATAGGTGGAAATGTCTTCAAATGGATAAGAGCATACTTAGAAGGAAGGGAACAGAGGGTTAGAATAAGACACTCGGAGTCTGAATGGAGAAAAGTTAGTAGTGGAGTTCCACAGGGTTCAGTTTCAGGGTCACTTTTATTCCTTGTATATGTAAATGAACTCCAGATTCTGTAAATTCATTCATGAATATGTTTGCAGATGATGCAAAGATTGCAAATGAAGTAAGAAACGAGAACAATTGTAAAGAACTTCAGGAAGATCTAAATAGTCTGAAATACTTAAAAATGTAAGGTCATGAGAATAGGTACAAGTGCAAGAAGACCTACTCTTGATTACTCGGTAACAGGAGTGTAACTTCAAGAGACAGAAAATGAGAGAGATATAGTAGTAAACATGCTGGCAGATATGTCTCCAGAAATGCATATAAATGGCATAGTAAGGACACCATATACTTTCTTACCAAATGTGAGGGTAGCCTTCAGGCACATGGACAAGGATATGTTCAGAGTTATTTATGTAACCTATGTGAGGTCGAAACTTGAATATGCAGGCTCCTTTTGGAATCCGCACTTGCAAAAGAACGTAGCTAAGCTTGAAAAAGTTCAAAGACATGCCACGAAACTGGTGCCAGAAATACGCAATCTCAGTTATGAGAGAGACTGAGGGAATTAGACTTACCATCACTCGAAGCTAGAAGATTGAGGGGGGACATGGTGACAGTCTTTTAATTCCTTCATTGCTATGATAGAGTGGATACGGATCGATATTTTAAGATGGCTGTCACTAGAATTAGAGGTCATAGTTTGAAGCTTTGTAAGAAAGCTTCTTTGCAGGATGTAAGGAAGTACATTTTCATGTAAGAGTAGTTGATAATTGGAATTGGCTATGCTAGGAGGTCGTTAATGCTAACTAAATCCATAGTTTTAAAACAAGTATGATAAGTATCACTAAAGCACAAAATGGAAGTGTTCAGGAGACGGGAAGTTACAAGCTTGGGATTCTTTCCCGTAAGCACAATTAGATAATTACACACAGATGTTAGTTCACTGCTCTCTTCTGAGAGAGACGATATAGCTAAGCTTGAAAAGGTTCAAAGACATACCACGAAACTGGTGCCAGATATACGCAATCTCAGTTATGATGAGAGGCTGAGGGAATTAGACTTACCATCACTCGAAGCTAGAAGAGTGAGGGGGGATATGGTGACAGTCTTTAAATTCCTTCATGGTTATGATAGAGCGGATAGGGATCGATATTTTGATATGGCTGGCTCTAGAACTAGAGGTCATAGTTTGAAGCTTCGTGAGAAAAATTCTTTGCAGGATGTAAGGAAATACTTTTTCAGTGTAAGAGTAGTTGATAATTGGAATTGGCTAAGCGAGGAGGTAGTTAATGCTATCTCAATCCATAGTTTTAAGGACAGGTATGATAAGTATCACTAAGTCTAAAATGGAACCGATCAGAAGACGGGAAGATACGAGCTTTGGGCTCTTTCCCGTAAACACAATTAGGTAATCACACACACACACACACACACACACACACACACACACACACACACACACACACACACACACACACACACAGTAGTACAGCTGTCTTATTTTCTTCATTTTTTTGCTTTTCTTTTAGCTTTCTCTTTTACTATTTTTTTTTTTATTTTGTATATATATTGAGTTAAATGTAAAGTCTAATCCTGTGATAACATATCTTGGTTAGCAAGCGAGTTTATCAGTTAGGAAGAATATATAGCAGAAACAGGTGGGTGCCACCTCAGACACAAATTCGAATTTTCCTTCAGGTTTGACTTTTGTTTTTCTTTTTCTTTTTATCCTTAAATTACCATGGTCAAGTTTTTAAGTTAAGATGTGTGTTACCAGAAAAGAGATAAACTGAGTCACTAAATAGCACTTATATGGAGATATAAAAATTCTGTGTGAAGCTTAATTAAAAGTTTTTCTCTTTTTTTTTTCCTCTTTCTCGTCTTCTTTCTATATTCTGTGAGAGGGAGAACATAAAAATGACGCCATCTCTGTCCCAAACCTCTCCCATCCATGGGTCGGTAGGAGGGGTAGCCATTAGGAGACTTAAACAGAAAATCAAGAATTTAGAGGCAATGGTTATAAGCCTTGATGATAAAATTCGGAATATGGATGGAGAAATGAAAGAGAATGAAACACTCAGAGAGCAAATAAGATCTTTGGAGGAAGCAAATAAAGCACAAGGGCAGGAGAGAAAGAAACTAGAAAAAAGAATAAAGAAGCTGGAAGGGGAAAAGAGTCAACTAGAATCTAGAATTTCTAAACAAGAAGATAAAAACAAACAGCTGAATGACAACCTAAAGGAATTAGATGTTAGTTCACTGCTATCTTCTGAGAGAGACGAGATTGCTGCTTGGAATGTCCAGATTAAGGAAAACATTGAACAGTTCAGAAAAGAGTTCCAGGAGCTGAATATGGAAAATGATGCCATGAAAACTTCCTTTGCTGATGCACTAAAGGGGAATGTGGCAGTAAAAGAGGCTGTAAAGGTGGTGGCACTGGAAAACATACAAACAGTTGACTATAAAGAGACAGTAATCGAAAAAATGAAAGATGTTGTGATGGAAAGGGCAAACCCACTCATCAGACAGGCACTTGATAAGGAGAAGACAGTGGTAATCTCAGGCATAAGCGAATCCCAGGAGCCAACATGGCAGGGGAGACTTGGAGAAAATAAAGCTAGGGTTGTAGACCTGACAAGAAAGCTTGGAGTAGTTTGTGGTCCTGAGGATATTGTAAACATACACCAACTAGGTAAATATTCGAGGGAAGGAAAGCCGAGACCAACAAAAGTAACCTTTGAGAGAGGGGAAACATGTAGGGAAATATTGTTGAGAAAAAAAAGTCTAAAAGACCTTCAAGAATTCAAAGAAGTGTTCATTAGACGATACAGAACACAGGAGGAGATGGGAAAGATCAAAAACTTGTTGCAAGAGGCAAGAAGGTTAAATGATGAAAGAAATGAAAAAGAGAAGAAAAATTTTCGTTACAGAGTTCTTCCAGACAAAGGGGAGATAAAGAAGATAATGACAGAAGATCAGGGGATGGGGCCTCATTAAGATTGTTATACACAAATGCTGATGGATTAGCTGGTAAGGCAGTAGAATTAAAAGATAGGATTCACAACAGTAAGGCAGATATAGTAGCAATTACAGAGACTAAGTTGAGTGAGGACATAAACAGTGTCACAGTTTTTCCTAAGGGCTTCAGAATACTAAGGGTTGAAAGATCTGGGAGGACTGGTGGAGGGATAGCACTGCTCATAAGTGAAAGGATTCAAGTTGAAGAAATAAACTTGGCTATAGAAAGTGAGTTCAAGGAATTTCTTGTTGCTCGCATAAATACTCGGTCAGAGAGCATTATAATAACTGTTGTATACAACCCACCAAGGAACCAAAATAGGCTTGAAGTTTATGAGGAAAGTCATATAGGTACTGTTGAAGTCATAAACTCAGTTGTTAACATAGCACGGGAAAAAAATGTAGGATTTTGATTATGGGAGACTTTAATCATAAAGAGATAGATTGGATAAATCTTGACCCACACAGTGGTGAGGACTCATTCGGGGCAAGATTCCTAGATTGCGTACGAGGGAATTTCCTACACCAACATGTAATGGAATCAACAAGGGCCAGGGGTGGGGATGAGCCATCACTGCTTGATCTAGTGTTCACAGAAAATGTGTTGGATATTGAAAAAATTGAGTATGAACCACCAATTGGAAAGAGTGACCACTGTGTGTTGTTGATGGAGTATATCATTGAAGACATTCTTCCTGAGAGTAGAGGCACTGAGGACATGAGGAGGAACTATCCAAAAAGAGATTACATCAAAATGAATGAGCTTTTTGCAGTTATTGACTGGAGAACCTTATTTTACAACAAATCTGTACAAGAAATGTATGACATCTTTTGTGAGAAATATGGGAAGATAGTAGATTGCTGCATACCTGTCACCAAAGTAGGTGTAATTCATGCCAGAGAGAAATGGTTCGATAATGGGTGTAAAAGAGCTAAGGAGTGGAGAGACAAATGCTGGAAAAGGTATAGGAGGAGAAAAAAACATAAATGCCTGGCAAACATACAAAAGAGCAAGAAATGACTACCTAAGTAAAAGAAGAGAGGCAGAGAGAGACTATGAGAGGGACATCACCAGGAAGGCTAAAGAAAATCCCAAGCTTTTCCACAGCTTTATCAGAGGAAAACTGAAGGTAAATGAACAGGTTTTAAGGCTAAAGAGAGCGGATGGAAGCATCACTGAGACGGATGAAGAGATCTGCAAAGAACTGAACAAGGAGTTTCAATCAGTATTTACAGTAGAAAATACCCCACCCCCTCAGATTGCAGTGATGGAAGCTCAAGGGCCGGTATTAGAGAACATCAACCTTACAGCCACAGAGGTATGCAAAGCGCTGATGGATTTAGATGTTCATAAAGCTACAGGTCCTGATGACATATCCCCTCATGTGCTTAAAAAATGCGCAAACACAATATCAGTGGCACTAAGTATCATATTTAAGGAGTCACTGGAGTCGGGGGAGATTCCAAGATGCTGGAAACAAGCAAATGTGATACCTATCTTCAAAAAGGGAAGGAGGGATACGGCTCTGAACTATAGACCAGTTTCCTTGACCACCATAGTTTGCAAAGTTATGGAGAATCTACTAAGGAAACATATCTCTTCACTTGGAATCCTTCAACTTTTTGTCAGTGAGGCAACATGGCTTCAGAGAAGGTAGATCAACAGTAACAAACTTATTAGAATTTTATGATGAGGTAAGCCAAATCTTACAGGAAAGAGAGGGCTGGGCAGAT
>JAXCGZ010004226.1:12500-60000 GCA_037179515.1 Halocaridina rubra
GCTACCACTACACCACACAAGGTTAAAAGGAATCCAACCTTATAGCTTATATCTGCTATACTTAGGAATGAATGCATTCTAACTGAATGCCACTATGTTCATATTACAGATTCTCCAACCTCACTCGTGGCTTCATTTTAGCATTTAATTCAATTCCCAGTCTCATTCGGGCCATGAAATAACCAGATAAGCACATTACGTATGTGAAAACATGAATCATTTTTTTTAACCCCGACCGGGACTCGAACCTAGGACTTATGATTACTAAGTCAAGGCACTACCACTACACCACACAAGGTTAAAAGGTATCCAACCTTATAGCTTATATCTGCTATACTTAGGAATGAACGCATTCTAACTGAATGCCACTATGTTCATATTACAGATTCCCCAACCTCACTCGTGGCTTCATTTTAACATTTAATTCAATTCCCAGTCTCATTCGGGCCATGAAATAACTAGATAAGCACATTACATATGTGAAAACATGAATCATTTTTTTTACCCCGACCGGGACTCGAATCTAGGAATTATGATTACTAAGTCAAGGCGCTACCACTACACCACAGAAGGTTAAAAGGAATCCAACCTTATAGCTTATATCTGCTATACTTAGGAATGAACGCATTCTAACTGAATGCCACTATGTTCATATTACAGATTCCCCAACCTCATTCGTGGCTTCATTTTAGCATTTAATTCAATTCCCAATCTCATTCGGGCCATGAAATAACCAGATAAGCACATTACATATGTGAAAACATGAATCATTTTTTTCATACCCCGACCGGGACTCGAACCTAGGACTTATGATTGCTAAGTCAAGGCGCTACCACTACACCACACAAGGTTAAAAGGAATCCAACCTTATAGCTTATATCTGCTATACTTAGGAATGAACGCATTCTAACTGAATGCCACTATGTTCATATTACAGATTCCCCAACCTCACTCGTGGCTTCATTTTAGCATTTAATTCAATTCCCAATCTCATTCGGGCCATGAAATAACCAGATAAGCACATTACGTATGTGAAAACATGAATCATTTTTTTTACCCCGACCGGGACTCGAACCTAGGACTTATGATTACTAAGTCAAGGCGCTACCACTACACCACACAAGGTTAAAAGGAATCCAACCTTATAGCTTATATCTACTATACTTAGGAATGAACGCATTCTAACTGATGCCACTATGTTCATATTACAGATTCCCCAACCTCACTCGTGGCTTCATTTTAGCATTTAATTCAATTCCCAATCTCATTCGGGCCATGAAATAACCAGATAAGCACATTACATATGTGAAAACATGAATCATTTTTTTTACCCCGACCGGGACTCGAACCTATGTAATGTGCTTATCTGGTTATTTCATGGCCCAAATGAGATTGGGAACTGAATTAAATGCTAAAATGAAGCCACGAGTGAGGTTGGGGAATCTGTAATATGAACATAGTGGCATTCAGTTAGAGTGCGTTCATTCCTAATTATAGCAGATATAAGCTATAAGGTTGGATTCCTTTTAACCTTCTGTGGTATAGTGGTAGCACCTTGACTTAGTAATCATAAGTCCTAGGTTCAAGTCCCGCTCGGGGTAAAAAAAATGATTCATGTTTTCACATATGTAATGTGCTTATCTGGTTATTTCATGGCCCATATGAGATTGGGAATTGAATTAAATGCTAAAATGAAGCCACGAGTGAGGTTGGGGAATCTGTAATATGAACATAGTGGCATTCAGTTAGAATGCGTTCATTCCTAAGTATAGCAGATATAATCTATAAGGTTGGATTCCTTTTAACCTTCTGTGGTGTAGTGGTAGCACCTTGACTTAGTAATCATAAGTCCTAGGTTCGAGTCCCGGTCGGGTAAAAAAAATGATTCATGTTTTCACATATGTAATGTGCTTATCTGGTTATTTCATGCCCCGAATGAGATTGGGAATTGAATTAAATGCTAGAATGAAGCCACGAGTGAGGTTGGGGAATCTGTAATATGAACATAGTGGCATTCAGTTAGAATGCGTTCATTCCAAAGTATAGCAGATATAAGCTATAATGTTGGATTCCTTTTAACCTTGTGTGGTGCAATGGTAGCGCCTTGACTTAGTAATCATAAGTCCTAGGTTCGAGTCCCGATCGGGGTAAAAAAAATGATTCATGTTTTCACATATGTAATGTGCTTATCTGGTTATTTCATGGCCCGAATGAGATTGGGAATTGAATTAAATGCTAAAATGAAGCCACGAGTGAGGTTGGGGAATCTGTAATATGAACATAGTGGCATTCAGTTAGAATGCGTTCATTCCTAAGTATAGCAGATATAAGCTATAAGGTTGGATTCCTTTTAACCTTGTGTGGTGTATTGGTAGCGCCTTGACTTAGTAATCATAAGTCCTAGGTTCGGGTCCCGGTCGGGGTAAAAAAAATTATTTATGTTTTCACATATGTAATGTGCTTATCTGGTTATTTCATGGCCCGAATTAGATTGGGAATTGAATTAAATGCTAAAATGAAGCCAAGAGTGAGGTTGGGGAATCTGTAATATGAACATAGTGGCATTCAGTTAGAAAGCGTTCATTCCTAAGTATAGCAGATATAAGCTATAAGGTTGGATTCCTTTTAACCTTGTGTGGTGTAGTGGCAGCGCTTTGACTTAGTAATCATAAGTCCTAGGTTCGTGTCCTGGTCGGGGTAAAAAAATGGTTCATGTTTTCACATATGTAATGTGCTTCTCTGGTTATTTCATGGCCCGAATGAGATTGGGAATTAAATTAAATGCTAAAATGAAACCACGAGTGAGGTTGGGGAATCTGTTATATGAACATAGTGGCATTCAGTTAGAATGCGTTCATTCCTAAGTATAGCAGATATAAGCTATAAGGTTGGATTCCTTTTAACCTTCTGTGGTGTAGTGGTAGCGCCTTGACTTAGTAATCATAAGTCCTAGGTTCGAGTCCTGGTCGGGGTAAAAATATTATTCATGTTTTCACATATGTATTGTGCTTATCTGGTTATTTCATGGCCCGAATTAGATTGGGAATTGAATTAAATGCTAAAATGAAGCCAAGAGTGAGGTTGGGGAATCTGTAATATGAACATAGTGGCATTCAGTTAGAAAGCGTTCATTCCTAAGTATAGCAGATATAAGCTATAAGGTTGGATTCCTTTTAACCTTGTGTGGTGTAGTGGTAGCGCCTTGACTTAGTAATCATAAGTCCTAGGTTCGAGTCCCGGTCGGGGTAAAAAAAATGGTTCATGTTTTCACATATGTAATGTGCTTCTCTGGTTATTTCATGGCCCGACTGAGATTGGGAATTAAATTAAATGCTAAAATGAAACACGAGTGAGGTTGGGGAATCTGTTATATGAACATAGTGGCATTCAGTTAGAATGCGTTCATTCCTAAGTATAGCAGATATAAGCTATAAGGTTGGATTCCTTTCAACCTTCTGTGGTGTAGTGGTAGCGCCTTGACTTAGTAATCATAAATCCTAGGTTCGAGTCCCGGTCGGGGTAAAAATATCATTCATGTTTTCACATATGTAATGTGCTTATCTGGTTATATATATATATATATATATATATATATATATATATATATATATATATATATATATATATATATATATAATATATATATATATATATGTATTGAAGTATTGAATTTCATTCGCCACATTTTTGACCACTCATGCAGACTATTTAGATCTTCCTGAAGTTCTGTACCATTGTTCTCGTTTCTTACTTTCTTCACAATATTTGCATCATTTGCAAACATAATCTTGAATGAATTTACAGACTCTGGTAGGTCATTTACATATACAAGGAACAAATGTGGCCCTAAAACTGAACCCTGTGGAACTCCACTAGTAACTCTTCTCCATTCAGACACTGTGTGTCTTACTCTAACCCTCTGTTCCCATCCTTCTAAGTATGTTTTTATTCATTCTAAGACATTTCCACCTATTCTAGCCATTGCTTGCAGCTTTTTAATAAGTCTCCCATGTTGAACAGTGTCAAATGTTTTCTGGAAGTCTAGGAATATGCAATCTGCCCAGCCTTCTCTTTCCAGTAAGATTCGGCTTACCTCATCATAAAATTCTAATAAGTTTGTTACTGTTGATATATCTTCTCTGAAGCCATGTTGTTTCACTGACAAAAAGTTAAAGGATTCCAAGTAAAGAGAGATATATTTTCTTAGTAGTTTCTCCATAACTTTGCAAACTATGCTGGCCAAGGAAACTAGTCTATAGTTTAGAACCGTATCCCTCCTTCCCTTTTTGAGGATAGGTATCATGTTTGCTTGTTTCCTGCATCTTGGAATCTCCCCTGACTCCAATGACTTTTTAAATATGATACTTATTGCCACTGATATTGAGTTGGCGCATTTTTTAAGTACATGATTGGATATATCATCAGCACCTGCAGCTTTATGGACATCTAACTCTATCAGCGCAATGCATACCTCCGTGGCTGAAAAGTTGATGTTTTCTAATACCGGCCCATGAGCTTCTATCTCTGCAATCTGAGGGGGTGAGGTATTTTCTACTGTAAATACTGACTGAAACTCATTGTTCAGTTCTTTGCAGATCTCTTCATCATCCGTCTCAGTGATGCTTTCATCTGCTCTCTTAAGCCTTAAAACCTGTTCTTTTACCTTCAGTTTTCCTCTGACAACGCTTTGGAAAAGCTTGGGATTTTCTTTAGCCTTCCTGGTGATGTCCCTTTCATACTCTCTCTCTCTGCCTCTCTTCTTTTAGCTAGGTAATCATTTCTTGCTCTTTTGTAGGTTTGCCAGGCATTAGAATTTATATTCCTCCTATACCTTCACTCCTTAGCTCTTTTACACTCAGTATCGAACCATTTCTCTCTGGCATGAATTACACCTACTTTGGTGACAGGTATGCAGCAATATGCTATCTTCCCATATTTCTCACAAAAAATGTCATACATTTCTTGTATAGATTTTTTTGTAAAATAAGGTCCTCCAGTCAATAACCGCTAAAAGCTCATTCATTTTGATGTAATATCCTTTCGGATAGTTCTTCCTCATGTCCTCAGTGCCTCTACTCTCAGGCAGAAAATCTTCAATGATCTACTCCATCAAGAACACACAGTGGTCACTCTTTCCTCTTTGTGGTTCATACTCAGCTTTTTCAATATCCAACACGTTATCTGTGAATACTAGATCAAGCAGTGATGGCTCATCCCCACCCCTGGCCCTCGTTGGCTCCAGTACATGTTTGTGTAGGAAATTCCCTTGTATGCAATCTTCGAATCTTGCTCTAAATGTGTCCTCACCACTGTGTGGGTCAAGATTTATCCAATCTATCTTTTTAAGATTAAAATCTCCCATAATCAAAATCCTACTTTTTCTCTCCCATGCCATGTTAACAACTGAGTTTATGACTTCAATAGTACCTATATATCTTTCTTCATAAACTCCTAGCCTATGTTGGTTCCTTGGTGTTTAATATACAACAGTTATTATAATGCTCACTGACCCAGTATTTATGCGAGCAACAAGAAATTCCTTGAACTCACTTTCTATAGCCAAGTTTATATCTTCAACCTGAATCCTTTCACCTATGGGCAGTGCTATTCCTCCACCAGTCCTCTCAGATCTTTCAACCCTTAATATTCTGAAGCCCTTAGGAAAAACAGTGACACTGTTTATGTCCTCACTCAACTTAGTGTCTGTAACTGCTACTATATATGCCTAACTGTTGTGACTCCTATCTTTTCATTCTACTGCCTTACCAGCTAATCCATCAATAATTTGTGTATAACAATCTTAAGGAGGCCTCATCTCCTGATCTTCTGTCATTATCTTCTTTATCTCTCCTTTATCTCAAAGAACTCTGAAAAGAAAATTCTTCTTCTCCTCTTCATTTCTTTCCTCATTTAAGCTTCTAGCCTCTTGCAACAAGTTTTTCATCCTTTCTGTCTCTTCCTGTGTTCTGTATCGTCTAACGACACTTCTTTGAATTCTTGAGGGTCTTTTAGACTTTTTTCCTCATCAATATTTCTCTACATGCGTCCCCTCTCTCAAAGGTTACTTTTGTTGGTCTCTGCTTTCCCTCCCTCGAATATTTACCTAGTTGGTGAATGCTTACAACATCCTCAGGACCACAAATTACTCCAAGCTTTCTTATAAAGTCTACAACCCTAGCTTTATTTTCTTCAAGTCTCCCTTGCCATGTTGGCTCCTGGGATTCGCTTATGCCTGAGATTACCATTGTCTTCCCTTTATCAAGTGCCTGTTTAATCAGTGGATTTGCCCTTTCCATCACATTATCTTTCATTTTTTCTATTACTGTTTATTTTTGTCAACTTTTTGTATGTTTTCCAGTGCCACCACCTTCACAGCCTCTTTTACTGCTACATTCCTCTTTTGTGCTTCAGCACAGGAAGTTTTCTTGGCATCATGTTCCGTATTCAGCTCTTGAATATATATATATATATATATATATATATATATATATATATATATATATATATATATATATATATATATATATGTATATATATATATATATATATATATATATATATATATATATATATATATATATATATATATATATTGGTAACACCTAAGCAGAGAAAGTTAATATTATAAAACCAACTCATTTTATGAATACTACTACCCCCCAAGAGATCAGTGGATGTAGTGCCTAGCTTCTACCCGGGAGCAGGCGGGTCCACATCCCCAAGGTGGCTCGAATATATCTTTGACGAAAGTACAGGGGATGTGTGTGATGGCCTTTGAACGCTCAGCAGACTGTGCTAGTAAAATATTAGATGTTCAAGATCAATAGTAAAATATTATCTTCTAAGCTTTTTGACCTCTATAACCGCAAAAATGACTGTTACGCAATTTCTAACGGTATAAACTAATTTGGTTTGGAAATGTATATTCATGACTATACTGTACTTTAAACTTGAAGACATGAACATTCCTATACGTATTGCAAGTATTATTGGAGTTTGCGAATATATCCTCAGACCAAAAATTCACTAGCCTTACGAGTCGATTTAATCGTTCTTCTGAGCGCATATTCGCCTTTTGTATGATCCGTAAATGCATTTGCTTATCACCACTATTAAAGTTTTCAGAGTTATTGAATTGCTCAGAATCCCTTTATTTTTAACATTCTTCTTCTTCTTCTTCTTCTTCTTCTTCTTCTTCTTTACAAGCACAGATACTATTTCGAAAATGCATTTCCGTATAGAGTAATCAAACGTATACAGGAATGCCGAATTTTTAGTATACTGTAGTTGCTTAGAATCTAAAAGGAAGTTCTATTTTCTTCTTATTTTCATTTTGAAGACATTACAATGACATTTTTATATTTAAATAAATACTGTATGCATAATTTACATTAATAACTGTCCAATATCAAATTTCTATCCAATTATCAATGATTAAAAATGATACTTTCCTAATACTGACTTCCAATTTGTTTGACTGTTTATATATATATATATATATATATAATATATATATATATATATATATATATATATATATATATATATATATATATATATATATATACTAAAGGGTTAATATAACTAAAGTTTTTTCTAGTAAATATATATATATATATATATATATATATATATATATATATATATATATATATATATATATATATATATATATATATATATATATATATATATATATATATATATATATATACTAAAGAGTTAAAATAACTAAAGCTTTTCTGTGTGTGTGTGTGATATATATATATATATATATATATATATATATATATATATATATATATATATATATATATATATATATATATATATATGAATAATTTTTTTTACCCCGACCGGGACTCGAACCTAGGACTTATGATTACTAAGTCAAGGCGCTACCACTACACCACAGAAGGTTAAAAGGAATCCAACCTTATAGCTTATATCTGCTATACTTAGGAATGAACGCATTCTAACTGAATGCCACTATATTCATATTACAGATTCCCCAACCTCACTCATGGCTTCATTATAGCATTTAATTCAAATCCCAATCTCATTCGGGCCATGAAATAACCAAGCAAGCACATTACATATGTGAAAACATGAATAATTTTTTTTACCCCGACCGGGACTCGAACCTAGGACTTATGATTACTAAGTCAAGGTGCTACCACTACACCACAGAAGGTTAAAAGGAATCCAACCTTATAGCTTATATCTGCTATACTTAGGAATGAACGCATTCTAACTGAATGCCACTATATTCATATTACAGATTCCCCAACCTCACTCTTGGCTTCATTATAGCATTTAATTCAAATCCCAATCTCATTCGGGCCATGAAATAACCAAGCAAGCACATTGCATATGTGAAAACATGAATAATTTTTTTTTACCCCGACCGGGACTCGAACCTAGGACTTATGATTACTAAGTCAAGGCGCTACCACTACACCACAGAAGGTTAAAAGGAATCCAACCTTATAGCTTATATCTGCTATACTTAGGAATGAACGCATTCTAACTGAATGCCACTATATTCATATTACAGATTCCCCAACCTCACTCATGGCTTCATTATAGCATTTAATTCAAATCCCAATCTCATTCGGGCCATGAAATAACCAAGCAAGCACATTACATATGTGAAAACATGAATAATTTTTTTTACCCCGACCGGGACTCGAACCTAGGACTTATGATTACTAAGTCAAGGTGCTACCACTACACCACAGAAGGTTAAAAGGAATCCAACCTTATAGCTTATATCTGCTATACTTAGGAATGAACGCATTCTAACTGAATGCCACTATATTCATATTACAGATTCCCCAACCTCACTCTTGGCTTCATTATAGCATTTAATTCAAATCCCAATCTCATTCGGGCCATGAAATAACCAAGCAAGCACATTGCATATGTGAAAACATGAATAATTTTTTTTTACCCCGACCGGGACTCGAACCTAGGACTTATGATTACTAAGTCAAGGCGCTACCACTACACCACAGAAGGTTAAAAGGAATCCAACCTTATAGCTTATATCTGCTATACTTAGGAATGAACGCATTCTAACTGAATGCCACTATTTTCATATTACAGATTCCCCAACCTCACTCGTGGCTTCATTATAGCATTTAATTCAAATCCCAATCTCATTCGGGCCATGAAATAACCAAGCAAGCACATTACATATGTGAAAACATGAATAATTTTTTTTACCCCGACCGGGACTCGAACCTAGGACTTATGATTACTAAGTCAAGGTGCTACCACTACACCACAGAAGGTTAAAAGGAATCCAACCTTATAGCTTATATCTGCTATACTTAGGAATGAACGTATTCTAACTGAATGCCACTATATTCATATTACAGATTCCCCAACCTCACTCGTGGCTTCATTATAGCATTTAATTCAAATCCCAATCTCATTCGGGCCATGAAATAACCAAGCAAGCACATTGCATATGTGAAAACATGAATAATTTTTTTTACCCCGACCGGGACTCGAACCTAGGACTTATGATTACTAAGTCAAGGCGCTACCACTACACCACAGAAGGTTAAAAGGAATCCAACCTTATAGATTGGGATTTGAATTAAATGCTATAATGAAGCCACGAGTGAGGTTGGGGAATCTGTAATATGAATATAGTGGCATTCAGTTAGAATGCTTTCATTCCTAAGTATAGCAGATATAAGCTATAAGGTTGGATTCCTTTTAACCTTCTGTGGTGTAGTGGTAGCGCCTTGACTTAGTAATCATAAGTCCTAGGTTCGAGTCCCGGTTGGGGTAAAAAAAATTATTAATGTTTTCACATATGTAATGTGCTTGCTTGGTTATTTCATGGCCCGAATGAGATTGGGATTTGAATTAAATGCTATAATGAAGCCACGAGTGAGGTTGGGGAATCTGTAATATGAATATAGTGGCATTCAGTTAGAATGCGTTCATTCCTAAGTATAGCAGATATAAGCTATAAGGTTGGATTCCTTTTAACCTTGTGTGGTGTAGTGGTAGCGCCTTGACTTAGTAATCATAAGTCCTAGGTTCGAGTCCCGGTCGGGGTAAAAAAAATTATTTATGTTTTCACATATGTAATGTGCTTGCTTGGTTATATATATATATATATATATATATATATATATATATATATATATATATATATATATATATATATATATATATAATATAATATAATATAATATAATATAATATATATATATATATATATATATATATATATATATATATATATATATATATATATATATATATATATATATATATATATATATCTAACTTAAGCTAGCCAAGGCATTATATGAATATCTCATGATGATTAATTCCTCATTTTAACAACAAATATTTTTTTGAATATCAAATTTAGAAACTCAAGTAAGATATTATTATTATTATTATTATTATTATTATTATTATTATTATTATTATTATTATTATTATTATTATTATTAGTAGTAGTAGTAGTAGTAGTAGTAGTAGTAGTAGTAGTACCTACTACTACTACTGCTACCACTACTACTACTACTACTATTACTAATACTACTGTTGCTGCTGCTGCTGCTGCTATTATTATTATTATTATTATTATTATTATTATTATTATTATTATTATTATTATTATTAGAAAGATGATTATCTATGAATGAAGGAACGTTTTTAAGAGTATTTATTTTAATTATGCCAAATAAGAAACTTTGTAAATTATATAGTTTAATTCGTGCAATTAAACTGTAATAATTAGTGAGAAAAAGTTACGAAAAACAGAGCATAAATACCTGTATGATCGGCATGGGCACATATTGCCAGCAGTAGTACCAACATTATCTTAGTGTAATAAATAATTTTGACAACAGTAAATTTTGCGTTTTTATCCTGCCATTTTTTATATAATTTAACTCATTATTTTACATTAAAGCTATAAAATACCTGGGGAAAAGGTATTAAAAATCCAATATAATGTTGAATAGATAAAAATTATTAATAATGATCAATTGGCGGTTTTAATTTTCGCTTTATTCCTATATTATTTTAAAGAACATATTTTTTGGCAAAACTGAGCTACTTTGATTAAGTTTTAGCTATCATTTAACTAAAGATATTCCAAATGATCAAAATAATGAATAATATTAATATATTTTTAGTAAAAATATGTTTTTGAGGAGTGGTGTAATTGGTATGCCTGATTGCTTGTTTGAGGTGAGGGAAGAGGAGAGAGAGAGAAAGAAATCCTCAGACAGAGTAGCCATTCTGGCTATTTTAGCTACATATATAAGCACACACACACACACACACACACACATACACACACACATACACACACACACATATATATATATATATATATATATATATATATATATATATATATATATATATATATATATATATATATATATATATATATATATATATATATATATATATATATATAAGTTTGTTTGTTCCGGTTTTACGTCACGGACTCCTTTTTCTACCAAGGGCTAGGACGGTTGCCTTCTTACGAAGTACTTGTTTTGGCAGATGTAATCGTTACCCTGAGTGCATGCCCTTGCTAACCTCAGACCGTGACGGGGCGCAGTCTTAAATTCCTTCATGATTATGATAGAGTGGATAGGGATCGATATTTTGATATGGCTGGCTCTAGAACTAGAGGTCATAGTTTGAAGCTTCGTAAGAAAAGTTCTTTGCAGGATGTAAGGAAATACTTTTTCAGTGTAAGAGTAGTTGATAATTGGAATTGGCTAAGCGAGGAGGTAGTTAATGCTATCTCAATCCATAGTTTTAAGGACAGGTATGATAAGTATCACTAAGTCTAAAATGGAACCGATCAGGAGACGGGAAGATACGAGCTTTGGGCTCTTTCCCGTAAACACAATTAGGTAATCACAATTAGGTAATCACACACACACATATTTTGATATGGCTGGCTCTAGAACTAGAGGTCATAGTTTGAAGCTTCGTAAGAAAACTTCTTCGCAGGATGTAAGGAAATACTTTTTCAGTGTAAGAGTAGTTGAAAATTGGAATTGGCTAAGCGAGGAGGTAGTTAATGCTATCTCAATCCATAGTTTTAAGGACAGGTATGATAAGTATCACTAAGTCTAAAATGGAACCGATGAGGAGACGGGAAGATACGAGCTTTGGGCTCTTTCCCGTAAACACAATTAGGTAATCACAATTAGGTAATCACATATATATATATATATATATATATATATATATATATATATATATATATATATATATATATATATGTATATATATATATATATATATATATATATATATATATATATATATATATATATATATATGTGTGTGTGTGTGTGTGTGTGTGTGTGTGTGATTAATAATACTGAACTGTTAACATACAGTCTAAAATAGTAGGATACTGTATATATAATCAGTTCCAATATATTTACTCTTAAAAAGCAATTAGGAGGGACATTGTCGGTTCATTATATATATATATATATATATATATATATATATATATATATATATATATATATATATATATATACATATATATTTATATATATATATATATATATATATATATATATATATATATATATATATATATATATATATATATATATATATATTGCAGTTTTGTGCCTGCTATTCCCCATTATGGAGGGACACAGAAAGGTCTAAATCGGGGAATTAAGGCTGGATTCCCCTCTTTAGCACCCGTGAGTGGTTGCGATCGCTGATCCTTTATCTTCTGTGTCAAGTGTACTGGCCAATGCACTACCGTGTCCCAAGTATGTGATATATATATATATAATATATATATATATATATATATATATATATATATATATATATATATATATATATATATATATATATATATATATATATTCAAAATAATATTTTTTGTAAGTAAGAGTAATTCCAGGGTGCTTAAAAGTTATTCATAATTACAAGACAAGTAATCCAAACTAAGTTAAACTGAGCTAACTTAACCCCTATTATTTTAGGGGATCTTTTAATTTACATTGGGTTCTGGGGGGTCACTCATGTTTACAAGATCCGAATTATTACTTACACTTCCACTCAAAAGTACCTCTCATCCTGTCAGTGGGTTCAATGGTCATTGCATTATCTCCCGTTTTCGAATTAACTTGCTTTTATTAATGTAGGAGAGTCACACTCCTCCAAGATCTCCTCCAGCGCGTCTAGCCAACCTTTTCTAAGTTTACCCCGAGTTCTCTTTACAGCTGGCATCCAGTGCCATTTCCTCTTGGCAATACGATTTTCACCATTCTCTTCAGATGTCCAAACCATCTCAGCTTCTCTAAGTAAATTTGGTTCCACATGGGAGCCATTCCAACCATGCTCCTCGTATTGTCATATTATGTGATTTTGTCCTTTTTTTTTACAGTAATTCTTAAGGTTTAATCTCTAAGACTTGGATCCTATTATTATCTTTATTTGACAAGGCTTAGATCCCTGAGCCATGCATCATAATATGCCCCATAATATGGTTCTTTTGACTTCTTCAACTAGAATTTTTATTTATATATTTTGTGTAAAACATTAAATTTTTTTTCCTAAAGAATTCAAATCAAGCGCATAATGTCGTTAACTGAGTCACTGTTTTAATTTATTTAAATTAAACAAATATAAAGGATAATTTAGTTAACCTGTAATGGGGGGGATTACTGGCTATTAATATTCAAGAAGTTTATGATATTTGACTACATAGCACAAAGTATTATATAAAAGATGAAAAACTTTTCACATTAGTTAAGTATTATATATGGGAAAGAGGAAAACAATATATTTTTTTTTATATCTCTGATTAAAAAGATAAAACCGCCTGATAATTGCTATAAGTTAGATTGGACTATTGGCAAAGATATAGCACATACTTAGGGATATTATTGGCCATAAATAGCAATAATAGCCACTCTCTCACATCCAGTTTCCTTGGTAACGCTGAAGTCCAACACTGGTCCTCTCCTCAGTTCTACAGTCAGTCGTGGGCTAGCGCTGCGAAAGGACGGAGGTGTACGCGTGTTGTTGTGATGCCGTTAGTGTAAATTCAGACGTTGAAACTACAGTGTAGAAGATGTCATTGTGAATTGTTCTGATCAGAATGACAATTATAGTGTTCCTGATCGACACTTCGGCCTCTATGAACCAGAGGACCTTCATAGGGGCCCGACCCACCATGTTAGATATAGCGAAAGGCGCCGTCGAAACATTCGTTAAGGTGAACATTTCTTTCTCATGATGAGACCTACTTATTTAGCCCAATTTATCCTCTCATAAACCCAGGATGGCTTTTCTGTAAACCTACGAGGCAAGAGGGACGGTTATTAAAGGCTTGAGACGTGTTCTTTTGCCTTCAGAGGTTAAAATAAAGGAGTAGAAAGCCAAAATAAGGAGGCAATTCAAAGTGGAAATGTGTCCCATTCTGTGCTCGCTGGCTTGTGCCGAAATCATATTATTTACACATCCCCCCCCCTTTCCGTTCATATAGTGTGCTATTATTTTACCACGTCTTTTATTCAGTATAAATATATAAGTTAAGATCAAAGAGAGCTCCTCTCTCCTCTATTTTGCGTTTCCAAAACACATTCTAAAACGAATCTTATAAAGTAACTTCGGTGGGTCCTTTTCCAGTTCCTTTATAATTAAATGACAAGATGTTTTCCTTACTTTTTTAGTGCTTGAATGGTTGCCAATAATAGGTCGTCTTATAAGTGAATTTATATTTATGGTTTAGTTATATCAGATATGGCAACCCTGAATTCTTATCTGTAGATATTAAATGGTATTTGCATCAGTTTTGCTTTCTGCCTCTTTTTTTTCTTTTTTTTTTCTTTCTACTAATTAGTTGGCCATGTTTTTACTCAGACTTAATTTTTTTTTCCAGAAGTCATACTTTATTTTCGATATTTACCATATTGATGGTGTAAGTTTTGGTCTTCCTTTGTATTTATTATAGGTGTCAAGTTTCTTTTTACTCTTGATGATTTTGACAAAGTGAAGCCCACACACCCCAATTTTTGACTAAGCCAACTTTACGTGCAGTAGTTTAGGGACACATTTCTAAATCTGATGATGAACGTTCAGTATCGCTTTGAATTAGTACTCTGAAAATCCTATGTTCAGTCTTTCAAGGTTGCCCCTGTATGCTTAGCATCTTGAGCGAGTACATTTAGAATCCTTAGATATTAAGGACCGGTAGTGGAATTGCATTTTTGTTAGCTCAGTTGTTGGTTATGTAAAACATATAAATTTTGCAGCACTATATATAAATAAGAACAAACTTAAATTTTGTCGTGAGGTTTGATGGCTTAGGAATTTTAGCCAAACTTAACAACCCTACTGTAATAAGTGCTTATTACTGAACTCTTGCCCATATGAGAAAATCTCTCCACAATTTTTATTTTATATAATATCTTGAAAGTTGCAGTTTTTTCCTTGTTGGTTTCTCGTATAAGTTTGTATGAACAACAACAGTTTCATTTACAAAACACTGACACCATACAAAGGAACAAAAATATGCACACACAAGGTTCTGAAGAGCATACATGAGGAAACTCAAGAAACCCTAAGCAGTGGTGTTGTACATGGTATCTTCACTCAAGTTAGGTAAAGTTCATAGGGGTTATTATGTTAGGTAGTGCCTGTACACTTTTATGCACTTATTTATTCCCCAACCTGGCTCTGAACAACCCAACTTAGCCTTACTAAGCTTAAGTGTAGATATTGTGTTGTAGTAAGACAGCATCTCAATTCGGTTTAGTAATCTCGTAGCAAGGTACTGGAGTGTGTTGATGTTTCTTTGATATATTTTGAAATAAGAAAGATTAATGTTATTACAGATGCTTGTTAATACATTGGTCAAAAGCGAAATATGAAGTAGGGCTAGTACAGTGGTAACGCGCTGGCTTCGCATTCACGAGGTCGAAAGATCGGTTCCCGTCCAAGACCGAGAGTTTAATCTGTTTACTGGCAGGAACTGCTGTGGTTGGACACCACAGTGGGGGGTTGGGGCTTGCCCTGGCTGATGAATATCATTGTATTGAAATGGAAATAAAGTTTGCTTGCTTGCAATCAAAAAGAATGTATATACTGTATACACTATATATCACAGGAGGAAAAATGTACCTGATCACATGAATGGTGCAAAGGAACTTTTTACAGTAATTCATTTATATAAGTGAAGTATTTATGAAAATTTTAAAACAAGTTACAAGCAATTTACCGAGAGCTAGGCTATAAGTATCTAACTAAATATATGGCTTTTATATGAATGACTGAAAGCACGGGTATGTTATATTTATCATGTAACAATATGTTTGCATGGTCAGCACTACTCAGTATCAAAGCAGAGAGTACTAATGAGCAGTTAGAATTTATATAGTTTCATGTAATCATCAGCATGTTCAGTGATGCATTATAGCAGCCAATAATGATAAGTTCCAGCTTTTTGTGACATTATTGATTTTCATAACATGAAATTGTACTTTTTTTTTTTAAATACAGTATACAGTAAGATCTATATTGTAATCTATTTGCCCAAAGTGTGGCAATATAGTAATAGATTTGGCCAAAGGTTGTGATTTTTATAGTCCAATGTAGCGACTTGTCTCATAAATTTATATTTTGATGTGTAGCAAAATTACTTGATTGCTCGTGAGCTCCTATTTTAAAGAACCACTGGATGCTTTAGATATCCATAGCAGAGAAATTTGCTAATTAGGGTACATGGAGAAATCACTAGAGAATAAAATGCTTCACCCAAAACATTTGTGTCACTAATGATTGATCGTAAGTTCGTTATCGATATCCACCTCTGTCTTCAAAATTTCAGGCTTTTAGACTATATTTGTATTATATTTTCTGAAATTTAGAATTTTTTTTTGTGTAGTTGTTGTTGATTTGGGGACTGGCATCTCCAACAGAAGTGGGAATGTAGTTTGTATAAGTTTGCCATTGGCTACCCCCTCTCCTCATTTAGGGACCAATGGAGATTTATTTTAAATCCTCTGCCTAGTCAGAACATATGTATATAATATAAATACACCTCACCTAATGTGCGCACTTGACTCGTAAGTCCTTCTGAGAATGCAGCTTCTGAAGTCAGTGTTTACTGTTTAACTGTGTCTTTGGTTCATTAATAAAAGCTCCGTCTTCTGGCATCTTGCATTTTTGAAACACACCAGGTTTGGCCTTTATATAAGATGTTCCCGATAAATGGCATAAAAGAGAGGGTATCAAAGTACACTACGGTTCTTGGTCCCTCCCAATCACTTTTGGATCAGATGCTACTCTTCAGTTTTTGAGATTAAATAATTGTTAGAAAATCCCTCTCTCAAAGGTCGTACAGTACAGTATTTTATCACAGGGGCTTCATATGGATTAGTAGGTGTTGGAATACCATTTTTGAAGCATTTTGTTTATGTTTAGTAAATTTTAAATCTTGTAAATATTCTTGTTTAGATAATGTTTTATATATATATATATATATATATATATATATATATATATATATATATATATATATATATATATATATATATATATATATATATATATATATATATATATATATATATAAAAAAAAAAAATGATTCATATATATATATATATATATATATATATATATATATATATATATATATATATATATATATATATAATCAAATAAGCACATTTCCGTATGTGAAAACACGAATCATATTTTATCCCGACTGGGACTCGAACCTGGGACACATAACTGTGCCAAGGCGCTCCCAACAACACCACTGAAGGTTAAAATTGAAATAAAACTTACAGCTTTATCTGCTATACTAGAAATGAACGGATTCTATTTGAATGCCACTCTGCTCATATTGCAGTTTGCCCCAACCTCACTCCTGGCTTTGTTTTTTACCCCAGCCAGGACTTGAACCTAGGACACATAATTACTGTGCCAAGGCACTACCAACTACACCACAGAAGGTCTTAAAAGGGAAACAAACCTTACAGCTATATCTGCTATACTAGGAATGAACGCATTCTATCTGGATGTCACTCAGTTCTTATTACTGTTTCCCCCTACCTCACCTGTGGCTTCGTTTTCGCCTTTAATTAAAATCTCAAGTCTCATTTGTGACCAATAATAATCAAACAAGCACATTACCATATGTGAAAACATGAATAATATTTACCCCGACCGGGACTTGAACCTAGGACACATAATTACTGTGCCAAGGCATTCAGATAGAATGCATTCATTCCTAGTATAGCTGATATAGCTGTAAGGTTTGTTTCCCTTTTGAGACCTCCTTTGGTGTAGTTGGTAGTGCCTTGGCACAGTAATTATGTATGTTTGTGTGTAAACTTTTGTCCTTGCTTTCATTGTGTGTGTATATATATATATATATATATATATATATATATATATATATATATATATATATATATATATATATATATATATATATATATATATATATATATATATATATATATATATATATATATATATATATATATATATATATATATATATATATATATATATATATATATATATATATATATATATATATATATATATATATATATATATATATATATATATATATATATATGCAGAATATTGGTAGTCTTTTAAAGAATGTGGCTATTTTTGTGGAAATTTTCAATGCTGATCAGAATTTCACTTAGCTATTGCTTTCATTATGGTTCGTAAAGGAATTGGACTTATATATGACTATCTTTTCAAATCTTTGGTCCTGTAGTGCTTTTCAGAGTAATCTTCAAATTGTTTCAAATATCTTGTTTAATTTGCAGTTACGACAGCGTAGTCCTGAGAGCCGTGGAGACCGATATATGCTTTTCACATTTGAGGATCCACCTTCTCATATTAAGGTAATCTGATTATTTTGACAGAAGCCATGTTACAATATATATATATATATATATATATATATATATATATATATATATATATATATATATATATATATATATATATATATATATATATATATATATATACTGTATATAAAACTTAAAAATGTGATTATTTGAAATCTAATGTATAATATTATTGAGCAAGAACTGTTTCAATTATTAATGCCATACACATGACTACAGTACTCACATTTTGAGATTTTAATTTGTTTTTACAGGCAGGATGGAAAGAAAATTTAGCTACTTTCATGAATGAATTGAAGAACATAAAGGCTACTGGTCTGTCAACCTTGGGGCCAGCCATTAAGAATGTATTTGATGTACTAAACATTAATCGCATGCAATCAGGTATTTATTTTAATGTGCATAGTATTATTTTGTATTTTGACAGCTTTTTAATTAAAGATAATGGAATTATATCTAATTTTATGAATATGGCAATGGTTTTGAAGTTTGCAATATTTATATAAATAGTCATAAGTTAATAAGAATTTTGTTTTTTATACAAATATTCCTCATATATGTTTATTGGCCCTTCCTTGTTCCTGGTATGACCTCTGAAATGGTGCCTCAAGAATTGAATCCCTTAGTATATATTTGATCAGAGGTTTACATTATCCCTTGATGTATTTTATTGAATATAGAAAATGCAGTGATGATATGACCTGAATCCCAAAACTTGTTGTAAGGTGTGACGTTGTTTGGTCTGGAGTGATTTGGTAGTATGCTTACTTTTGCTGCATTTCAGGCCCTTTTCCAATTGGAGCTGCCACGTAGACTATATTTCACACATATTTTGGCTTTAATATTCTTTTTCAGTCAGATATACAGTATTTCGGTTTTGAAAAGGGTAATAAGGTATGAAAATATTTAGGAGCTTGTGCTCTACCATTATATGTAAGACCTATCTTGTTTTAATGGATAAAATTTGTATTTCTAAATTTCCAGGCATTGATACATACGGTACAGGAAGGAGTCCTTTTTTTTTAGAACCATCTGTAATCATCATCATTACAGATGGTGGGAAGTTGTCTTCGCAGCAAGGTGTTCAAGAAGATGTAAGTTCTGTACCATTTTTGCATAAATATTTAAGGAAAGATATGCCATATATGTTGAGTATGAAATAGAAATGTCTCTCGGTAATATTTTCATCAGATTATTTATAAAGCTCTATAGAGGAGTTTGGTTAGTGTTGAGCAACTGCACGTATGTTGCATTATAGCATATACTTGGATAATATGGGTAGAAATGGCATGTGAAGTAAACAAATTCAAACATATGCCAAATGTTAAAATTTAGCCCCAGGATCCTTATATTCACTGTAGTCCCTTCCTAAGGGCTTGTTATAGCTCAGTGATTTTAAGTCAGTGTAGGTGGATTATCACCTCAGCAACTCTTGTACACCTCTTACTATCTGGAATGTCAAAATCCATCCTGCTAATTGTTTTTTATATAAAAATTTTCCTAAGGAATTATGGTTATTTTGTGTGTTATAGTTGTAATACGAGAATAAAACTTTAAACTTTACTTTGCGTTGCAATTGTGTAACTTTTGTTAGTAATTAAGGGACTACCTTTTTACCTTTGCACACATAGTGTCATGGCTTCAGATTATGTAGTCATGGCCGAAGTACTATATTTTCAGCATTTTTTAGTGCATTGGTAATTGTAAACAAGAAATATGATGAACTTATTATAATTATTTGAAGTTGATTACTACCTTATGTACAACTACAGTAGTTATTAGTAAGGAGATTATATTAAGATCATAAACCTTTCCTTATAAATTGGAAATTATTTTGCAAAGTGCCTCATAGAGCCCGCTCAACCCTGTAACTGTCCAAGCTCAGATGATTGAAGAGTATTGGTGCCAGAAAAGATATTTGGCATTAAAAATTTGGAAACAGAGACTTTCAATAGGCTCCACGAGACTAAATGAGAAACAATAATCAAGAACATGTGAATAGCTGCAGATTAATGAAGAGTTGAATTGCAGTGACTAGTATTATGTACCTTTGCTTTCCAGATATTTCCTTTGCCCAAAATCAATCCGATTCCTGGAGCGGAACTTACCAAAGAGATTTTCAGATGGGACCAAAGACTTTTTGGTTTAGTACTACGATTAACTGGTACACCTGCTCCTGACCCCATGGGTCTTGTCCCCAGTGATAATTCACCTCTGGACAAGCTCTGTGAGCAGACTGGTGGTAAGATAAAATTCTGATTTCTTTTTGCTCCTTTGTTGCATATTTAGGTTTTATTGTTTTTTTTATAATGTTAAGGTTACATTTATGTATAGAATACCGTTACTTATATATGTATAATTTTTTGTATGGTAGAAATTCAAATACAGTCTGTGTTACTCGTGTTTTGTAATCATTATTTTTTCAATATTTATCATATATAACAAATATATTGCAATACAGTAGTGGATTTTTTGTCTCACTCTTCATAGATTAATTTTTCAACCATACCCTTTTTGTTTGCAGGAAGGTCCTATGCAGTTCGGTCTCACCGAATGTTTCAGCAGTGTATCGACAGTTTAGTACAGAAAGTACAGAGTGGAGTGGTTATAAACTTTGAAAAGATTGGTCCTGATCCACCACCTGTGAACTCAGATGGTTAGTATTTTTTAAAAGTATATACAAACGCTCTTGAGCTAACAAGCATCCAAAGATGAGAACGTTTAAAAGTTGCACAACCTATGCAGTCTACTATCATTATGCAGCAAGTTATGGATGGTTTCAGCATTTCAAGAAACGTGCAAATTTACATCATGTGTCTTTGATAAGAAAACAAATGTATAATGTTCTAATACAAATTTATTATGTTACGTACATGATGTAGGAATGTTTGGTAGACATATACTGTACATCCAATGCAGTACGATACATACAAAATAACACCTTATGAATAATTCAGGATTTGAACGGCCATGCTAACGTAACTCGTTCGTAAGTTGGGGAGCATCTGTATACATACTGTATATCCTTGATGATGAGGGAGAAAAAATTCCTTACCTCTTATTTTTTCGTGACATGAACAAACTAAGTGAGAAATAGGTGGAAAGGACTGGCTGTCTCTTCTCTAAATTTTTATTACCTTTGTAATCAAACAACTGATACATGGGGTATAATGAAGCCCTGCTCTCTTCTATTTGTGCTCAGTTGTAACCCTGCTGACTTTAGCTGAAAATCATTATAGTTAAATTTTCTCAAAATTATAAACACTTACTTTTTTATAGTCTCGATATTAAATTTTTGCACAGAGCAGTCCTAATTTTGTCAGTTGTGGCATCATGCTTGAATTATACATTTCATGTGAGATACCATATCCTGTTGACGATAACATGATAGTCGTAGTTGTAACAAAAGAATTTCTGAAAGGTTTCTTACCGTTTCTGTTGGGTATTTTCTGACAAAAAGAAAAAATAATGTATATTTGTATAGGGATCAATATTTTACAGCATCCTAGTATCAAGCCTTTTCAGTCAATTATATTCTAGCCTAAGATATTTAGTTTTACATAATCATTGTATAGAGCTTAGTTCAGTTTTCCTCAGCATCCTCTCAGGCATACATGTTTTGTCAATAATGTTATTTTATCTTGTATTAAAGCATGGTTAATGTTTCTGTAACACCACTTTATTCATACGTAGTCTATTAGTTATTTTCAGGCTAAAAAAGAAATGTCTCTATTGAATCTTTAAAGATTACTTAAATATTTTTTAGCATGTCATCAATCTTACCTTTTCTAGTTTTATTCCAGCAAAAAAATTCAATATAGGTCTATGGTAATTTCATTGTTAACACTACTTCTACCTTGCAGGTAAAGAAGTGCCTGATGTAATAGAGGTTGACAAAGAAAATCAGCAGAATAACATTGAACCCAGTGGAGGTTTAGGAGGAGGCCCTTTGGGGGGAGGTAGTGGAGGTGGCATGCTGGGTCATATGTTACAAAATGGAGGTAGACCCCACACGCCAAACTCCCTGCCCCTTCCAATGCCCAATCCCTCTAGCAATGCTTGGCATAATTGTCGCAAGATGATCTACGTTCCAAGACCTGCTCAGAGAGGCAGCCCCTCCGGTTTTTGGCCCATTCCAGAATCTTTTTGGCCAGACGTTAATACACTCTCACTTGTAAGTTTCGTATTTCTCATGTCTACTACTGTATCACCAGCACTTTTCCATCTGGCAATATTTTTAAGTACAGTCATACCTATGTCTGCTTAACTTGAAAGTAGTGAATCGTTTTTAGAAATTTTAGTTATTCTCAGAGTTGTGGTGTCTACAAAATTATAAGTATTATCATGTATTTATAGTAAAGTAAGCTGGTTTTAGTTACACTAATAATATACATTAAACTAAGATTCCCACTAAGCACAAAAATTTGCAGTTACAGTAGTGACCCCAACCCACGAATTTAATCCATTCCTATAACCTGTTCTTGGGTTGGATTTATTTTTCCCATTGAAAAGCATCTAAATTCAATTAATCCATTCCTAATTACAATAGATATTCATGTTAAATTTATTTTAGTCAGTATGAACATGAAATATAATACAGGTTATATGCATTTCATCTGTAAAAGAAAAATTACAATAATAATAGAAAGGAATTCTACTCTATTAATGTAAAACATGTACATATTGAGCTGTACAGTATTCACTAGTTGATACTCAGTTTAAAATAGCACTCCAGTGCTTAGAAAAAGTTGTCTCATCCTCCCATTAATAACAAACAGGTAAGAAACAAATAATGTAGGTAAGAAACAGCACTGTATTTACCTTTGTGGATGATTGTTGCTGGCATACGTGCATGTTGGTGAGGGAGGAGGAGGGGGACTAATTTTGTGTCGGCGAGTCCCCTTATTTCTTTCTTCATTTCCACTGTCATGCGTCTAGGGTGTTTGATGCCACTGTCACTGACGCTTTTAACTTTATTAGGAGCCATAATAAGGGCTAGCTTAAAGGCAAAACAATGGAAAATAAAGTAAGAACTTGTTTTGGGAAACGTGGTCGCCTGGCCGACACATGTGTTTGTGGGTTGGTTTTTGTTCGTTATTTGGGGTCAAATATTTTTCGAAATTTTGCCATGGGAATAGGCGTTTGTGGGTTAGGGGCACTACTGTATAAGGAAAAAATGAAGGGAACATTTTTTGAGAAGCAGTACATAAACTTGTTAATATGCTGTTACTCAGTTTCATGTTATGTAAATAATCATATTCTCTGCAATGTGCAAATAAACTGACTTCTTCTGCAGTGACTTTGTAAATGGGAAGCTAACATATACAAGTGATATAAATTGGTAAATTATATGGAAGTTTTGATTTAATTTGTGCTTATATCACACAACTAGTGTCTTTAGTACACTTGAGAACATAACTGGAGGCTGTGTAAGCACATTGTTTGTAAAAGATTAGTTCTACGTTAACACATTATTTCGTTTGTTTTAATGAAAAGTGCCAATACAATCAGCTAGTATTGTCTTTACTCCAGTGCAGTTTTACGAAAGATATAGGCCCATTTCCTCTACCCATCCTCCAATACACTTGGTAATGAATATATATATTCTTGTGAGATGTCCTTGCAATCCTTATTGTTTATGTGTGTATTTTTAAAGTTGTTTGTAAATTCTCTTACCTTTGGACCTATCTCCAATGTAAATTTAATTTCTCAGTCCATTTTTATTTTCTTGCTGCATAACAGGTATTGAAAGTAATGAGGATGAGTAGTATATAATAATACTGCTTCCTTACCCCCCCTTTTCTTTTTTTTTAATTAAGCTGTCGTAACTTTTCAGTCTTTTGTGGGAAATGGTCGTGTAATAAAATTTTAAAGAGAAGTTTAATTTTAGGTTTTCCTTTTACATACAGCCAGCTAGAAGTGCTCATCCTAATGTCAAATTTACGTGTACGAGTCAAGAGCCCATGGTAATAGATAATCTTCCATTTGACAAGTATGAGCTGGAGCCATCTCCCTTAACACAGTTTATCTTATCTAGAAAACAACCTACAGTGTGCTGGCAGGTATATGACTCTGGGTTTCTTGATAATATTTTTGTATTTTTTTTTTCATCTTTCAATATAATTTCTATCCTTCAGAGTTTTTTAATATTATCATGGTTTGTGTACTAATTAATATTTTTATTTTGAGTTATATTCTCATATCCATTGAGATTATTATTATTTTTGTGTTAGCTTATCGGATTTTGACTTTGCATCTTAGTGTATTATTTTATTATTTTATTTTTATTCTTTACTGATTATTGATTCTTGTCTCCTAGTTTTTCTTCTTTTTATTTTCTTATTTTATAGTTTGTGTATTTTAAAGTTAAAGTTATAGTTTTCACTTCTTTCTACATTTTCATATATGTACCTGTAAGATATTATTTGTCTCTGCTTATCTTTCCCTTTTGTCTTTTTCATATGAAATTGTCTATTTTAATTGCAGAACTAGTATTTGAATTTAATTAGCCTGTGATACGGCACATGTTTCCTTTGTCCCCTTTTATGTTTCTTAAGCATCTTTGAAGGACTGATGTTTATTCGTAAAACATAAACTGAGCGTAGGTCATAAAATCTTTTTTTTTTATTTATTTTACAGGTGTATATACCAAATAGTAGCAAAAACAGCGATGTAGGCCATCCTTTTGGGTACCTCAAAGCAAGCACCTCCTTACAGACAGTCAACCTTTTTGTGATGCCTTACAACTATCCTGTCTTGCTACCTCTTTTGGATGATTTATTTAAAACGCATCGTTTAAAACCCACCAAAGATTGGCGAATTCATTTTGACAATTATCTTCGCACTATGCCGCCTTATTATGCTACTGTGAGTTCCTTTATGCATTGCCAAAACAACTTTTTCTATCACCAGTTTTGTTATAAACAAACTGGTTTCTTTAAAGAAGAGTGTTTATCAGCCATAGAGATCTTTTATATATTTCAAATTTAGATTTTCTGTCTTCTGGTTCTAAGTAACTTACAAATTTATCTAAAAATTTTTAAATAAAATTTTGGTATATATAGTGTAGATTCTTGAGTAAATGAAAATATAATATTGCTTTAATTAATAATTAATTTACATTCTCTGACACTTCCACAGCCTTTAAAAAGAGCCCTTGGACGAATGGGTGCTCCAAACTTCGTTCCAGATAATTTAGATAATTCACTTAGTTTTCAAGTCACCAACCACTTGAAGCGACTCAAGAATCAAGCCAAATTAGAGTATGAGAGAATTTGTTTAGAGGTGAGTAGATATTCCCTGTCCTTCAATTCTTGGCTATCGCTGTTTACATTAGGTTTTTGTCTTCTTTGCGTTTATTTGACTAGATGTATTCAGTATTGTATTATTTTATCCATCACTTTTTCTCCCTTAACCTATCAGAGTGGAATTTCAATCCAGTTTCTATGTATGAGTAACAGCTGTGAAAATTGTCTCGGTATCAATTGTCTGTAACAGTTTACTTGCACACTTGTGATTCACAATGTGTCTGTATTTTCAGTCTATTTAAATTTGTTTTTGGTATTTTTTTTATATTTTGTATGCTGTTTAGATTGTGAAAGTTATTTTATATGTAGCCATCTATGTTGACCAATCATTAGCTTTTATCTGTTACTTTATAATTTTTAATCTGTTTTAAATGTGTGAGCTATTTCAAATGCTTCATTGTTGGAAACTGGCTGGCTCAGAGATATTCTTTTAAATGCTATGCTCTGTGATTGTGGAAAACAACTTTCACCTGCATATTCCTGGAATGTTATAGGAAGTGAAAAAGACATATTCTTAATGATTAAGGAGTAAAATTCACCCTCATATACGATGTGTACCATAAAATTACAGTATAATGTGTTTACCGTTGTGATTTGAAAAGTCTTTCCCCTTGTTCTTATCTAGTTGGCATTTATGATTGGTATTTTGTAATATATTGTAAGCCCATTAAAAATTGAAAGGTATTTGATGTGGTCATCAGTATTGACCTTCCATTCATATGTTGCTTCAAAATCTTTAAGCTGTTTAATAGTGTTGGAGACATAGACATCTGTCCTTTGAAATGTTTCTTAGAGGCTCTCTCTGAGGTAGTCTTATATATAATTTGCGTGATTACAGGGAGGAAAATTTCCATCTCTATATTCCTTGTTTGTTACTGGAGATAAAAGAAAAAGATATTCCTGATGGTTTAGTAGAAGAAATTCCACCTTCATATGGCATTTGTGTTATAAAAGCGGTAAGAATATAACTGGTGGTGATGGATAAATAAAATTGCAACCTAGCATTTATTGTATGTCTTACGAGGCAAAAAATGTAGATTCCAGTTGATGGAGGAGAATAATTTCAATGCAATTTACATGCTTGTTATGAGAGGTGACTAAGAGGGATTGGCTTAAGCAGGACAAAACTTCGGGTTAAAAATGTATTTCTGGAAGAAACGCTCACACAGATATGCAAGTAAGCAAATGATAGCTAAGTCTGGTTACATATTTTCAGGTTGAAAAGAGGCTTTCACAAAACAGCTGCCACGTTCATGAGGGCATTAGAGTTCAGCCAAGGAGACCGTTGGGTCGCCATCTCACGTCAAATCACACTTTGCAAGGTAACTACACTCACTTTAAGGATTTTGCTTTAGTAAAATACTATAAACTATATTTTCTTGTTCTACTAAGCATGTTGATTTTATAATATTTACCTGAGATCCTAACTCCCCTTTCTGATATACGTTTACTGTAGAAGTAATTAGACAAAGTGTGATACTCAAGCTTGGGATGGTTGAACAGATAATGTGACTATGTTGGCCATCAATTTGCTTGCAGTTTCACTTTAGCAAGTGAAAAAAATTTTGATATTGATACCATATTCCCATTATTGTTACCCCCTACCTTGCTCTTTATCAATTCATCTTTTCTCTTCTTTCATTTTCGATTTTGTTATCCCATATTTTTATTTTGGTAGTTTTTTCCCACGTTAACATACCATGCGTTACAATTTCTTTTCAGATAAGCTGGCATCTTTACGTGACCAGGTCACAGAATACTCTAACTTTGTCCTTGCTGTTCGTGAGGGGGAAGTGAGTCCCCAGATGTATAGGAATCCTTTTGATATACCTCGCTCACTCTTACTTGACCAGTTAACGCGAATGAGAGCCAACTTTCTGCAGGTTTGTAAACATTGCACTTGATAGCTGTTTGAGAGCAAGGGTTAAATATGTATACACTCATGGTTTTTTTTTTTTTTTTTTTCTATGAGGCTAGCTATAGTTGATATATGAATGTCTCATGCATGCATGAGAGAGTTTTGATATATCATTTCTATAGGTTTAGAGAATTGTAACTGAAACATTGTCAGATGCCTCTGGAAAGATTAATTTCATAATCTTTAGCTGTATTTCAACATATGAAACAGGACTAACCTGCCAATTATTAGTATTACAATGTACATAGGAGTATAGGGCAGTGTGATATAGAATTTGAAGTTACTGATAAATCTGTTCTTTTACAGTCCTCCTTGACACACTTGCTAACAGACCGTGATATGGATCAACTGCATTGTCGTCCAATCAACCAAATGGGGAATTATCAGGTATGGTATTTCTTTTTACCACGAATATGAGTGTGTAGCACCAATTTCTAATAAGGGGATCAGGATAAGCCAAGGAAACCTGTGAGTAGTTTTGGATATTTGTTTAGGAATGGGTTTCCTTTTCTTATCTTTCTTTGATATTATATGCATTTAACTGTGTTAACAATCATAATATGAGAGATGTAAATGAATGTTAGTTTTCGTTACCTTGTTTCTCCATTTGCTTGTGGCCACCTTGTAGGTTCTGGCAGGATACATTATGTATGAAAACAAAATATTTTTCATTATCATTTGCAGTGCTCTCCATAGTTTTTGTTTGCAAATGCACGCAGATGATTTGGTAGTAAATCTTGTAGAGGCTACTGAATTTGATTTAAACACCGAATATATATATTCTTGTGAATTTAGCATTTGTTTTGTATTTTTGTATAAGACTGTTTAGTTATGTTTGTGAGTTATTGTTAGTTATGTTTACCTGTAAATATCTTCTTATTCTTCCTTGGTTCTCTTAACAAGGAGCATATATTCTTTGTGATCTCTCCTACCTCCAGTATTATAATCTTTAGCATTGAAATTTGTTGCATTCTTTGTTATTTCTCATCACTTCGTCATATTGTTTTCATGACTCATCCTGCTACCAGTATTGATTTACATCTATTAATTTACAATTTTCATTCTTTTTCTTGTACACTCTATTTTGAATTCTTTCTGTGCTATGTGGGTTATATTTTTATCAGGTACATAACGTAGTTGCATCTTTATAAAGGTATTCTTGGTATGCCATATACTCTATAGATTATAAAGGTATCGTTTATTATTCTATGGTATTTTGTATTGTGCCTGTGGTATACCACTGTCGTATTTTGTAGTCATACTCCACTGTCGTGTATTTAGTTGTACTTACACTGCCACCAGTGTCGTATATGATATTATTTATTATCCTCTACACTACAGGCCAGGTCTCGATCGTGCAAGGTGATAATAGATAGGCGAAGATACTTAACACTTAATTTATTTAGACGCTACAAAGTTCCTTTAGGCCTCAGTGCCCCTGGCTCCTTAACGTAATGTTATCTGTATAGGCGCCCACAATACTCTGCTTCCCTCGCTCGTTGTTTGACCCTTTTTTTCTCCTCGGGTCAGGCACTTGGTCATGCCTCCACCAGTAGAATTTCAGAGAAAGGGGAACACCCCATAACCTAAGGTGTGGGGGGGCCATCTAAAACAATGCGGCTTACCCACCAATTCTGGGCTTGATTCAGAGAACAGAGAAAGCCACGTGAGACTTCTAGCATGCACATGGGACACTCATGGGCGTGATTTATGTGTCACTCCCTACGGCCCATTCCAGAAATACACCATTTCTGGTGAAGCATTAAATAACAAAAAGGAGGGCTATAATCTGCTAATTACATATCATTCTAGTCCATAAACAGAGTATAATTATCTAAGTGGATTCTTTTCTTTATTACATATCAAAGTTTCCCTATGCTCCTTAGTACATACTAAAGTTTCCCGAAAATGATTTCATTGTCAAGGGTTCACTCAATATATATATGGAACATGTGATTTCCAACAAAGACAAACAAAAGAAAAATATGTTCTCACAACAATCATTTTAATTAAAGAATTTCAATTAGCAAATAAAAACTGTATAATTAAGTATGCACAATTTCATTATGTAACTATCAGTGAGTGACAAAATGACTATTAGTTTATTACAGAAACTAAACATTTTCATCTAAAAGACAACTATTCAATAATGCACTTTAATAGTATAAAGAAAATAATAAAAAAAATGGTTATAGTACCCAATTAACATAAAAATACAGTCTGTAAGTGACTGATATTTAAAATTACTCATCAGTGAAAGAAAGAATATTATAGTACTAAATCAAAACACAAACACTGTTTGTAAATGACAATTATCTGATAATGCTCATAAATGAGTAAATGACACTTACTATATTAAAACTAAGGTAACTATCTTTCTTATATCTATATACTACTTTAGGGGAGGCATTGAGGCTTTTTTAACTTAGTTATTATAATCTAAAAAATAAAGGCTTGGTATTTTGGAAAAAAAAAATATTTTACTGTTCATAGTTTCACTGTGGGGAATTTTCTGTTTCCCCTGTTATGTTTTATTCTATGGGAAATGTCACTCTCTCACTTTCTTTTATCTTATTAGGAATTTTCCATATCCTTTTTTATTTCATCTAAATTTTTCACTTCTTTTGCATTCCCCTTTGGTATTTGGTATCTTGCCTGCGGTATACCACTGTCTTATTTTGTAGTCGTACTCCACTGTCGTGTATTTATTTGTACTTACAGTGCCGCCAGCGTTGTATATGATATTATTTATTATTCTCTACACTACAGTCCAGATCTCGATTGTGCAAGGTGATAATAGATATGCGAAGATACGTAACACTTAATTTATTTAGACACAATAAAGTTCCTCTAGGCCTCAATGCCCTTGTCCCCTTAACGTAATGTTATCTGTATTGGCGCCCATAATATTCTGCTTCCCTCGCTTGTTGTTTGACCCTTTTTATCACCTCAGGTCAGGCATTTGGTCATGCCTCCACCAATAGGATTTCAGAGAAGGGGGAACTCCCCATAACCTAAGGTGTGGGGGGCATCTAAAACTATGCGGCTTACCCGCCAATTCTGGGCTTGATTCAGATAACAGAGAAAGCCACGTGAGACTTCTAGCTTGCACATGGGACACTCATGGGCGTGATTTATGCGTCAATTCCCTCATAGCTTAACTTTTCCAAATTTATATAATGCCAAAGAGTTTGTGTTTATATACAGTAATCCCTCACTATTTCGCGGTTCACCTATCGCGAATTCAGTGCATCGCGGATTTTTTTTGGCAATTTTTTTTTTTTTTTTTAAAGATTATTGTGACACCAGGACGGGCCAAAAAATGATAAAATAAAACAGCCTTTATCAGGTTGGAAAGAAAAACAGAGATGGAGAGTGTAATGACTTTTATGATGTCTATTCCAATAATTCTCCTTAGATCTTATTATTATTATTATTATTATTGGAGACATAATTTCCTTTGATGATGATTGTGGAGATTATTATTATTATTATTATTATTATTATTATTATTATTATTATTATTATCATTATTATTATTATTATTATTATTATTACTATTAAGGGCTCATCATTGTTTGTACATCTGTTGGTTTATATACTTTAATAAATGTGTACAGTGCCCCTCCTTAGTTGGATGGGACAAAGATTGTGGGGGGTTGGGTAGGATAGAATGTTGGAGAGAGAGAGAAACATCTTTAACTCTTGTTCATTCAACCAAAACTACATTATTTATTGTAAAAATAATGGTTTAATTACAAATTCGTAATAATAATAATAATAATAATAATAATAATAATCTCCACAATTATCATCAAAGGAAAATTATTGTTGCCAATAATAATAATAATAATAATAATAATCATTATTATAATAAGATCTATGGAGAATTTTTGGAATAGACATCATGGAAGTAATGCAGAAGTATATTAAAACCCAGCAGAGAATTGGATATTCATTACACATTTTTTATAATCCCTTCACATCTGACAGGTCATTACACTCTCCATCTCTTTACAGCCTGATAAAGGCTGTTTTATTTTATCATTTTTGGCCCGTTCTGGTGTCATAATCATCTTTAATTATTATTATTATTATTATTTATCTTAATTTAATTTAATTTTATTTATTTATTTATTTTTTTTTTTTTGAGGTGTTCCTACTTCATGAAAATTCACCTATCGCGGCCGGTCCCGGAACCGAACCCCCGCGATAAACGAGGAGTATATCCTTATCATTAATGTACACAGTTATTTTATTTTTTGAGATTATTTCAGGTATGGTTTTTGTAAGTGTGTTAGTGAATTTAATTTACTCCTGATAATAGCCTATGTTATAAATGTATGTCTCACCTGATTTCTTAAATAATATATGTTGACTGTTTTAGAATTTCTGTGTACACTCATATTTCTTTTTTAGTTCATTAGTATATTAGGCAGGGTGTGTGTAGATGTAATATTGGTAGCTTTATTTTCTTCTCATTATTTGCCAGGGATATTTTGTGAATTCTCATTGTGTCAAATTCTGAAATTATATGTTGAACATTCTTAGATTTTCTTCCTTTTTGCAGGATTACTTGAAGAAAATGACTCCACCTCTGCGAGAGATTGAATCGACACCTGTTAGACAGCATATGTTTGGAAATCCCTTTAAGATTGATAAAGTATGTAATTTTTATTGCTATTTAGTTCCTTTTTTAATTATCCTTTCATATATTGCTGAGCCAGCTTGGATCAGTACAACTGTAGCAATAGATATGAGATATAGTAAATTTACAGGATTCTCCGTCAGTTTTCTCTTCAGCTCCCTGTTGGTTTTTCTCAGTATTTTTTAATTAGTTCTTAAGACATGGCGGGGAATTTAGATGTGGAAGTCTTTTTCCTCAATCACAAGGGATTTGTCTCAATCTCCACGTACTACTCTTTTGAAAGTTAAGAGTAGAATTCTTTCTTCCCCACCTCCTTGGCTTTTGTCAGGTATTTACGTACTTCCTGCGTTTTTGTTCTGTTTAATACCCTAGTTACTATGTTTAATCTACCATCAGATTTAGGACATGTGTTATATTTTTTTTAAATACTGGGGGTCATTAAATTTCACATACTTTTCTAAAAAGATGTGATTGCTTACATAAACATTGATTCGTTAACTACAATACTGAATATGCATAATCTCCATATAGCAGTAGTAAATCTAAACAATATGAATAACATTTAGTTTTTGTTAAAATTGAAGTTTAATCTATAAGTGAATTGGGAAAAAATGTAGAAACTAGATAAAGATATGAAAGCATTGCGAATGTTCGATTATCTATCAACTTAGTCATGATATTTATATTTAGTTGTATTTGTATTTTGATGTTTATTTTTTCATGGTAAATATAAAGGATAGGTTTGACAATTTTTGTAGTATGAGTTTAGAAAAAAAAGGCAAAAGATTCTTATCCTTTAGCCAAAACTTTCCCCTTGTAAAGACATTCTATATCAGTATTTTTTGTGAAGAAAAGAATTGGGATTGGGAGTGTGAAACTTATGGACTGCAAGCCAAATAGCAGGAAATAATTCTTATCATAAGTATTTCTGCAAAAGAGTCTTTTGTTTCAATTGTGGCCACCCTGCAAACATCACTGGGTTATGGTTTCTTATAGAAAAGAATGTTTTTTTTCTTTTTGTTGTTTCTAAGGATAATGATATATATTGCAGTTTTATCTTTAATAATATAGCAGAAGCGATACTGTGTATTGGTAGCCTTTTTTTATTATCACGAGTGTAATTACTTGGGAATATACAAAGACACACACACTTGTCAGACTTGACTGTTTATTCATAGATATTACATGTCATTGGTGGTGGGGGAGAAAAAATACTGCACTTCTCTTCTCTTCTTGTTGTAAGAGCCTGATAAGAGAATGAAGACTGGCAATCTCTTCAACTGAATATTTTTTTCATGCTATAAAACAGTTGTTGAAAGGAGTAAGGTTGTATAGGTGGTGATGGAGCTCTGATAACCTACTCACTGTACAGTTGTGGCTGCCATTGTAAATGCGGTATTATATAAGTTATTGTATAGTAGTTTAAATGTAGAAATAACTTGATATTGTCATCCCATTTAATACTGCAATCAGTTTGAGAAGGTTTTTTTTTGTATTTAATATTTATCATCATTTGTTAATATTCTTGTTATGCAACAAAAACTCAACCCCCCACGTTATTTTCACTATTATAGCAGAAGATGTCCATGATGGTTGATGAAGCTGACGTGGATCTCATGGGTACAAGCGGAGGTGCAGGAGGTGGAGGGAGGACCTCGAAAAGGCCAGTGGAATCACAGCCGATAGCGGGTAGACCAAACAAGAGAAGACGTGGACCTCTGCCTCAGGACTTTATCCTACCTAGAATCAATAAAAGTCCCAGTTCAAGCACCAGCTCGACTCCAAATTCCAGCCCCTGTCCTAGTCCTAGTCCACCTCCCAGTCCCATTACTAGTCCCAGGTCCAGCCCTCCTGGCTCTCCTGTAGCCCCAAGACTGGACGAAAGATTGGAATTAAGGCCTGATGTGGGGAGACTTGAGCGCCCAGACACGCCAATTTTCCAACCCACTGGCTATGTCGTCACACCATCACCTGGTTATTCGCCGAGTGGTTCAAATGTTTCCCCTCCTGGTTCACCCTCATCAGTATCCTTATCCGATGACAGACCACTGCAAATCTCAGCTGATGTTCGTCCAATGTTGAATGGAGGTAACATTTTCTTTAATGCATATCATTACCAATATAGTATTTATAGGATATATCTCTTCTCTACTTAGCTGCTGTAATCTTACACCCAAAGTGTACTTAAGTACAATACAGGTATTTTGCAGGTACTTAAATCCACCTTTTATACAGAAACCCTTTCTAATTCTTGAAGCTATGACTGCATTTCTAGTATGCTTATTTTGTGTTTACATCAATTTGAACTTTAAGTAGGATGTGCAGGTGTCTTTTTTTATTTTTTATCAGTATATCCAGCTAAAGCCAGTAGATACCACATCTGAAAAAGAAAGTTAAGGAGCTATAAGAATATAACCTTATTGTACTATATTCTTATTCTGGAGATACAATGAGGTTATAAGAATATTTATTTTGCATAAAATATAGGAAATATTGCAAAAAATAGAAGTTTGTTATTGGTTGTCTACTTGAGGGACTGTGAAACTGATTCTTTGTTGTACTTTTATTTGATGTGTTTGTTTGTTGAGATTAACACCAGGTAAGTGAGGCTTCAGAGGGGAGCTTGACCTTATGAAGGGAAGAAGTGTGCAATGATAGTAAGGTGCCAGTCATTTAGAAAAAATCAGCACTAACTGTGGAAAAAAATATGCGTATATCAGTATTATCTATAATGTACATTGTGATTTTGACAAAATGGCTTTGCAAATGTGACATGAACTTACACAGACTTACACTTTTGGGCAGAAAAATGTGGTGATGGATTTTTTTTCCTTGCTAACATGCTGTTATGTGGGGTATTTAAAAAGAAAAATCACTTAAGACTGATGTTATTTATTATCTATCAGATGTTACTCCAACTCCTCCCTCTGTAAGAGAAGAAGAAATGAATGCATGTGGAGCTGAACCATATGATATGGAGTATCCATTGTCACCTACCAGAGAACTTACCCCACCTCCCGAAATACCTAACGAGGAAAAGAATGGTCCTGTCATACCAGCAGATTCACAAGCAACAAAAACATACAACAAAGAGCTTAGATTGGCTTGTTTTAAAGAAGTCAAAAAGCCTGGTCGAGGTGAGTGTTCTTCCGAAATGCTGACGAGACTGGTGAGAGAGTTTTGTGTTCAGATTACTACTTTTATTTTAGTTTACTCATACGTTTTTCAGAAATATAAAGAGAAATGTTGAATTAAGATCTTTATTTCATATATGTTTTTTATGATATATTTACCTGGTGTGTTAGTTGCTTTTACCTTTAATATAATTTTCTGTATTAATTAAGAGAGCTAGGTGTTAAATTTATTAGTTTCATATCACTTGAGGTTTTACAAAAGTACGCGTGAGTGGTGTGATTTGAGTGTATGAATATTGTTTTGCTAACAGGAATATAAAGCTGGTATTACAACGATGTATATATTCTCTGATGATTTTGATACATGTCTATAAATGTTTTGAAGAGTGGAATTCTTGATTATATAACGGCTTTGTCTTAGATTTTTTCCATTACCACATCTTTCATTCCCTTGTGGTTTCGTTTTTTTTTTATTTTTGTATCTGGAATTCAAAATATCTCAGAAAGTATGTGCCCCACTTTCTTGACCACTTGGGTTAGATTTAATGCAACTTTTAGAGAAATTCGTGGATTACTTGAGAAATATTTCTGTATACATACATAAACATATAAAAGAATTGTAATCCCCCTTATAAGGAAGATGGCTGCTGTACAGCACGCATTTATTCATGAGAAGGCCCACTTAGTTTATCTCTCACAGCTCAACACCTTGGAGATGAAGGATCCCCACAATCCCCCCCATCCCACCACTGATTTTGTGGTGGGATGGGGGGATTGTGGGGATCCTTCATCTCCAAGGTGTTGAGCTGTTTGAAAGTAGAATTCAGCTCCTTTTTAAAGGACTCGACAGCTGTAGGTGGTTTACCACCACCATTTTATCTTTCAGCAAACTTCCTGTCACCCAGCCCAGTCTGCAACACTGAGCTGGTGAAGCATTAATCCCTTGGTCTATGCCCTTCTTTGTTAAACTATCTTGTGCATCCAGTGCTCTTTCCATTCCATGCAACCATATTATTCTTAGTCTTTCAGCCGTACACCACTTACTTTTGCTCTCTTCACTTTTCGCAAGTTTTCTGCATTTATGCTTTCCATATGTCCAAATCATTACTTTCTTGTCTTATATATAAACTGCCTTTTTCCAATGCCCATTCTCTATTTCATTTCCATTTTTCTCAGTTGAACCATTTATTACATGCCTATCATATTACTATTCAAACACCAGCTCCATTACATTAATTGTTTTCCTTCCCTTGCTTACTTTCCAAGTCATAGTGTCATATAATGTCGTATGTACAATCACTCCATACAACCTGCTCTTTGCATTCATTCTTAATTACCTGTTTCTCATCACCTTTTTCATTCCTCCTAGATATTCAGCTGCTTTCCTCATTCTGTATCTCACCTCCAAATATAATATACCTCTATTCACCACAACATGTTACCCCAGATACTTGAGAACTCCAATTCATCAAACATTTCGCCATTCACTCTCACATTCAACTAGCCACCATCAACAGTCCTTGTACATCATATAACTCTTCTTTTACCCTCATTTATTTTTATAATCCCTCCTTCACACACCTTACAAACTTTCTGTGCCACTTGTAACTCTTCTTTTGTAATTACCCTATAACTCTCCTCATCTATCTGGCAGTCTTCTAACATCTTCCATAGTCGCAATCACTGCATTTCTTCTCAAGCAATAAATCCTCCGTTATGCTCTGCCCATCTCATTCTCATATATGATGCCTAAATATATCATTTGAGAAATTCGTAAGTTTTCTGTCATTGCTTCTCTTGTCTAGATATAATTTCTCTAATATGCTGAGTCTATCTTGTTCTCACTACTGCCTAAGTAAATGATATGATAATTGGTACCTTCTGTTAGTCAGCATATCAGATTTTTAGACCAACATATGTATTGTGCGACATATGACCGTGCACATACAGGATATAGGTTTTACCCTTTGAGTAGTAGATTAAGTTTTTGGAAATGCATTAGTCCCCTCTATTTTGTAAAACTGTTCATTTAGACTTCCATATGCCAAAGAGGTGTTCACCTAATAATACTTTTGTGATTTTATTAGGAAAAAAATTTATAAACTTAGTATTGTGTACTTTAATGCCCTTTTGTTACTCATTCTATTGCATTTTTTTACAGACTTCAGAAAGTTGTTTGATCAGTTAAACACAGTACAAGGGTCATACGAATCTAGACTGAAGATGGTCCAGGATGTGATGCACGAAGCCAGTCGTTTTAAACGCCATTCTTTGGTTAAGCTTTTGTCACAATTCTTGGACAGCATGATTGGCACAGAAAAGGGCGTCGTTATTCGACCCAATGTGAGAGTGAATGGTCACAGTTGATAGATCTATAACTCATTGACTATTATGCTTTTTGGCAATAGTACAATGTCAGGATACTGGTTGCGTATAGACACATTTCAGTGTGATATAAAGACTACTATAGACCAGATGTGTGAATTTAAATCTTCAAATGACATGGCATTTTTATCCCTTTATAAGCATGGTGCATATCTTGCCTAGTGTCTGTATTTAATATTTTAAGAAAATATGAATCTTTTTATTGGTGGTTATAATTTATTTTATGCGACAAGGATTGGAAGGAATTTTATGAACTAAAAAATGTAAAAAGGAAGGCACAGAATGTACCTGAGAATCATTGAAGAAAGCTTTTACCAACGAGCATTAAAAGACAGGAAACAAGCATTCTTGCTGGAAAGGGAATTTATGCCTTGTGATTGTTTTGTAAATATTGTGTATATTTATATTTTATATATGAAGAATACAGTTGATCATCAATTCCCTGTTTGATTAAATGATATGTCTTCTTGAGTACAAATTTGTATCTTAATCATGTGATTGTTTTTCTCTTAACTTGTCTACGCAGTTTCTGAACTAATGAGATTCATAATAATCATAGTGATTAATTACCTTCAATTTATAGTTTGCACTAATTGCTAACTTTAGAAACTCAAAATTACACTTGCCAGACATAATTATAGATAAAGCAATGTCATTAAGTTTACTAAACATTTGGGAAAGTTATGTTGCTAATGCAGTGCATGGTTTAGATTTCAGGTTTACCTTCGGAATGAGCATATGTGCTGATGAAATTAAATTTTTTGTCCTGTAATGAGGCACAAAAAGCACTTATTTGTTGCTTGCTGTTGTTGCACAAAGCATTCAGGATATGCAATTTTTTTTTTAGAACAGGACATCTTGGCCTTAAGTACTTCATTCTTTATACGAAATGGAAAGTAGTCTACAGACACCATCCATATACCAAAGCCATATGTTCCTTGCTCTTAGCACCGATTTAGAAAATTAAAATGAAATACAATCATCCATTATGCCAAAGAAGAATATGACCCCAGCATTTCCATTAAAAAAAGCCCAAAGGCCAAGAACAATCACAGACCACTGTGGGTAATCATACTATGGGATGAATTGTAATCCGTAAACTAGATTCACAGTGCACTCAGTAGCACTTCATATGACGCTAGGATGTATGCTGGAGAGATACGTTTGGTCCACAACCAATATTCCTAGTGCACTGTCATCCATCATCATCATTAAATCATTTGGATTCTGTCAGAGCTTACCTCAGTGGATCAGTTGTCTTCATATCTGCCTCTCCCCAGTGTCCTCCTCCTTCACACCAAACACCCTTTATACGACCTCATTCCTCAATCATGAGATCCATAAACCTTTTCTTTTGCCTACCCCCCTCCTGCATACGACCAAACCAACTCTGTCTTGCCTTGACCTCAAAGTTTCCTACCTGTGCTGTCCTGTCCATCCACGTCATGCCTAAAGAAAACTGCAGCATTTTCAACTCTGCCTCCTGACTTTTTCTAAATGGGTCTGTCGGCAATCCAAAACCATAGCTGGTCTTATAAATTTTAACTTTGGCGTTTGCAGATACCCTTTTGTAACATATCAATCTTCTTCATCCCGCATGTACATTGTTCTTCACCTCTCTGTCACTCTTCAGTACTTTGAACAATTGACCCCAAATACTTGAACTCCACCTTCTACACCTCTATCCCTTTCAACCACACCACTCCACCTCCCTCCCTCTCATTCATGCACATGTACTGTCTTGATCCTGCTGACTTTCATTCTTCTCCTTTCCCAACCTCACCTTTTCAGGCTTACTTCAATTTGTTCCCTACGCTTGCTACAGCGCACAATGTAATCAGTAAACGTCATATTCCAGTGATTACCGTCTGATCTTGTCTGTTTACCTGTCACCACAGCAAATAAGAAAGGTGTCAGGCTCAAACCTTGACGCAGTTCTACCACCACTGAACCCATCCATAATCCTGCTGCACACATCAATACCTGCTGTTACTTTTCACACATATCCTGCACCATCCTCACATATTTCTCTGCTACTCCCGACTTCCTCATGGAATACTACAACTCTTGGCACCCTGTCATACACCTCAAAATCCTTCCCTATACTTCTTCAACTCTCTGAATTCTCAAATTGCATCAGTATTTCTCCTACCTGGCATAAAACCATATTGCATCTAACAAATTCTTACATCTCTCAGTCTTAACTTCCATACCCTCCCTCACTTTCATGCTGTGACTGATCCACCTTATGACTGTAATTGATGCATCTCTGTATGTATTTTATTTTTAAAAATTGGTACCAGTACTTTTTTCTCTACTCCTCCAGCATCCTCTCACCTAGTTTATATTTCCACTGCCATCTCCCAAGCATCTCTGTGCTACACACGGAATATCATGTGGACCACTTCTCACTTCAGCCTCTTCATGGCTGTCCTCATCTCCTCCTCACTAATTCTCTTTTGCCATATTATCCATCCCTTTCTCACTCATGTTCTTTATTCATTAGATTTTCAAAGTACTTCCTTCACCTTCTCATCACACACCTCATTTTTTGCACATTTCATCTGTCCTTTATCAGATTGTCCTGATGCACATCCTTCCCAGCTTGATCTCTCTCTCAGGCCAAACAGTACAAATCCACCTCTTCTTGTGTCCCTCTTCACATACAGCATGTCATAAATCTCTTCTTTAGCTTTTACCACCTCTCCACCTTGCTCTGCATTTCCCTTTACTATTTACTTTGTGTCGCTTTGCTATCCTAATTCTTTTCTGTGATTCTCATTCTCTTATACTTTCCAGGACCTCTTCATTCCACCACCAAGTATCCATATCTTCCTTTTCTTTCCAGAAGTCACAATCTGTCATCCATCATACTAAGGGAAATCATGTAATCAACATTTCATAAAGTAACCATAAGTCAACAAACTAGAGAATGATACATTACTGTCTTTCCCATGAAGTGGCCCAGGGTCTACAAACTAAGCTCATGGATCACATTAACTTCTAAAGGGGGCTGGGATGTATATAAATATCCCTGTGGTTGCAGATGCTTTGCATAGAAAAAGATGCAATTTTCCATTTCTTATATCCTCTTGAAATGTACAGGAAAAAGGAGTCTATGAAGAAGCATTTGATGGATGACTGTTTATTACAGTGATTTAAATTAGAATTAATTCTCAAATAACCTACTTTAAAATAATTACAATTTTTTGTGCAAAAAAAAATCAATACTTACAGAATTATAAAACTATATACAACTGATTTCACCAAATCAGGAGGAATGCTCCATCAAAGTTATAATATTTTAAAGTGCAAAATAAATAAGGATATTGTACTTATATGGACTTATGTCCAGTTCAAACTGGAGCCATTTCCTCCATACACTGCGTATTGCTGCCGATTGAAGTAAACCAAAATACCAATCAGTTTCACTGAGGAAGATATATATACTAACATATGATCACTGAACTCAAGGAAAATACTTTCCACAGTACATTTCATTTTTCAAGATGATTTACAGTTCCTAATAATAGCTAACAGCCATGCACATAGACATTTATTCATACACTATTCTCTACGTAAATTTTTCTCCTTTTTTAAACTCAAAACATACTGGACATAACAGGAAGTTAGTTTTTACTGAGTAATATAGGAACTAAATGGAAGATTCAATACAAAGGAGAATTTTTTTTGGCTATTTGCTTATTACCATATCTAAGAAGGACAGACAAGTAGGAAAAAAACCTCGTATATTTAACATCCTCTTTCAAAGATATTTATGGATAACAGAACACACATTGTTAAGACAGATTGGTTTTTATTTTATAGGAAATATTTAAAAACGGACAACGGAACACATACAGGAAGACTCATTGAGCTGAGTTTGTCATTAGTTTTGAAGTTTCTTGGACAAAAATATCTCACAGAAGGGACATCAAAGACACCATAAACTCTATAGACTTCAACATTCATATATATTCATTCTAAGGTATTTTCATGTAAACTAATCTACGCAACATGCAAAGGGATTTTATGTGCTGTGGTAAGTGCCAGGTATTACCTGATGGAATATTTACTAGTCAACTTAGCAAGTACAATAAGCTATTCTGAGCTTCATCGGGATTTAAAAATTAGGGAAATATTAAGGAAATCTGTCAAATATATTAACTACTAAAGTGACTTCAAAGGAGTTAACTTTTGAAAGGCGATGATTATACATCTATTATATGTGTAACTGAAAAAGATTTTCTAATTGAAAATAACAGCAAATCAAGTTAGCTAATAATATAGTGCATAATTGTGTGTACATATAAGTATTTCAATGGAAATTAGAAAAAAATTGCATATACGCCAATATGATAAAGGTTCGAATTTGATCTGAATATGAATGTGCGAATTTTGGCATCAAATAGATTATTAATCTCCATTATATAAGTAACAAAAACATGAGTCCTCAGTTAATAACTTAAGGCAAAGCAAGCTGGCTAGTAAAATGTATTAGTGCAGTAGTGAGAATATTTGAGTATCACAATGCAAGTCTAAAAAGAATTATTGTATTACTATGAGAATATTTTTATAATACCTTGGTAAAACACCAATATGCATTCTTAATTTCTGTCTGGTGAATTGCCAGTTTAAATTTGGCTGTGCAAGCATGTAACAATAAGGAACATACTAGTAGTTCTTACACTAGTGTGGTTAAATGTTTCTATACATCCTACCAATATATTGTGCATTTAATACTGCCTTTACAATCTTAACAAGAGGAAGGGTCCAATGGGTTACAGAGAAAGTGTTCTCCAATAGCAGCCCCCAAAGAACTCCTGGCATATGCAATTAGGTGGTGGTTTGTACTGGACGGTTTAAATCTTATGCAATGTGCAAGTCACTCGACTGAGTCCCCCTGGATCATCAGCGAGGAACACTTATCAGTATGAATTATAACTATGAAGTCATATTTGAACATTAGCATGTTGTTATATAATCTACATATAAATAAGCGCAATATTTTTTACCACATTAGTTTAGTATTTTGGGGGGTAACAAAAAAATTATTTTATTCACAAGACTACAATATGGCCTGCAACATTTGGATAAAAACGTGGACTTACTGTATGAATTTGTATACACAGCAAGCAAGCTATACGATATGTATGCTGCATATTTAAATCACCATTAAATGAATAAAAAAAAATTAAAATGAAAGTCATGCACTTCACGTCTTGAGCTGTAAACAACTCTAGGACACAACACAAAAATTATTATTCTACACTAAAATCAGTTTATTATATATATATATATATATATATATATATATATATATATATATATATATATATATATATATATATATATATATATTATATATATATATGATTTCATACAGTCTAAATTTTCTGTTCCCTGATATCTAAAATATATACTGATATCTTATATCAACTGAAAATCTTACATGCAAACTTGGAAGAATGTTACAAAACAAATCCTATTAACTTATTATCACAAGTATACCGAATGTAATACACTTTTACACAGAATCTCTAAAAATAAAAGCTTTTTGAAAAAAGTTTCAAATACATACGAAAATACACCACAGTTTGTTAGATTACAATGCACTGATTTAAGTAAATGTAGTATTTTAAGTAAAATTTAGAGATTTCCTGCAATTATGCAATATAATCCCTATGTAGTTCTACTGAGTTGTTAATCTTTTTCAGTTCTATTAGATGCCCTTTGGTGTTTCCTTTGAACCTCTTAATGAAAAAATTTCTAAACAATAGATAATCTATCAAATGAATTGGCTTTATCAGTAAGATGAAAGCAATACAAAACAAGCCTTTATATAAATCCTAAAATATAAGGTACTGTTCAAGAAAAAGTAATAGAGTTGTGAATTAACAAAAGGGAAACAAAGATCAAAGGTCCACCGAAACTTCTGAAAGGGTGATATATCAATTAGTCAATTCCTTATTTTTTTGTATTTTGTTTGATAACAGAAAATAAGTTTCCAAATAAGATACATCTTCTAAAACACTTACATTTTAATGGGTATCCAATTTTTATATTGTTCCTTCTATATACAATTATTCTGATTTTTGCTTTATAGGGATAGCAGCTAAGTCTTCAAATTATTAAATATCTAAAAGCAAGAGATTGCTTTTAAACGTTTTAATGGACCCCCATCTTTTGTAATGGTATCATACACCTTTTATGACTATAATATTGGTATTCCTTATGTTACCATTGGCATATGTTAAAAATTCGTATTGTATAAATACATGCTTTTAACACAGCCAAATTTTTCGATTATGACAATGTGTGTACAGCATTCCATGCACGTATATACTGTATTAATTAGGCACTTCAAACAGCACTGATATACACTGTAATTACAGCTAAGCCACACTAATAATAATATATTTTACCCTTTTCCCATACAATATAAATTCAGCAAACATGCACTAGGGTGTGTATTCTTAACTACAATTTTGCTGAATTTGGCCTACATTACTCAGCTATTTCCAGTACAGACACGATATAGGATCTTCATATCATTATATACTTTGAGTAACTACCAGAGCACATACACATCACAAAAGAAAATTAACTAGTAAGTATATTTTGATCCAAGGTTATAATGAACTGACAGAGAATGCAAGCATCTCGAATACAGTAAAGATCCATGAAATTCTTCATATAATTCTCTACAGTTCTGATTAACGACTACAGCACATACTCTCCACAAAGGGGACAACTTCAAGCAATAACACTAGGCATCGCTTGTTTGACAGTAACCTCAATGTGTTTTATATATACAGGATATATATATATATATATATATATATATATATATATATATATATATATATATATATATATATATATATATATATATATATATATATATATATATTAGTAATACCCTCCTTATGTCATTTTGACTTATGTCAATCTTGATATTAAGATATTTTTTATTACTAATAATAGAAAAATAATAGTACAATGTCAATTTATGCAACTTAATTTTGTTCCACAACAAAATATTATTAACCCATAACAATAAAATCTCACTTTAAAACAATAAAACACCTAACAAAAAAATCATATGAAATAATGTAAAAAATAACTTTATTGCTTAAATAATATAGATATTGTGTGTAGTATGTGCTGTACATTTTTGTCGTACGTTAAAAAAAAATAACAAAAATCAGTTCAAAATAACAAAAAGAATACTCAACTGTATAAAATATTATATAAAATTATTATTAAGCTTTAAATTTATACTGTACACTGCATACTATGTATTATTGCACAGTATTATAGCAGTCAACTGTAAAAACAAAGGAGGTTTGGTACCTATAAGTCCAGCATTCTGCTGCATGATTGAGCTTATTTATGCCAATTTATACAACTCTTTCCTTGAACATGTGTAAGTACTTCCAGGGTCATGTTTGTATAGAAATACACTTGCGTTTTTTATGTTAACATATCTCCTAATTAGGTATTTGTGCTACTAATGCTAAAATATATTTTTAGGAGGTAAGGTGACTTTTATATATATATATATATATATATATATATTATATATATATATATATATATATATATATATATATATATATATATATATATATATATATATATATATATATATATATATATATATATATATATATATATGATTCTAATTCACGAGAAACACCTGAATATGGTAAATGTATATTCATGTACTACTCATCTTCAGAGGTATACCTCTGCAGATGAGTAGTACATAAATACACTCGTAAGAACTAGGGATATATACTGAACATAGACTCGTGTGTGTATTTACCTAATTGTAAATACACACACGAGTCTATGTTCAGTATATATCCTTAGTTCTTACGAGTGTATTTATCTACTACTCATCTGCAGAGGTATACCTCTGAAGATGAGTGTGCATATATATATATATATATATATATATATATATATATATATATATATATATATATATATATATATATATATATATATATATATATATATATATATATATATTATATATATATATATATATATATATATATATATATATATATATACTTGCAGCAGTAAAATATTTACCTTGTGCTTCCTGAAAAGAAATTGAATATGTTGAGCTATCGAATGATGTAGGGCAAGGTATTACTAAGTTTGTGTGTGTATATGGTCTCACATCAGTAAATAAGCTCATTTTCTTGTACAAAAGGAAACATAAAAAAAACAAGATGTATGATGCTAGTGAAAAGACGTCACTGGCATTTTAAACCAATCCTCCTCACTCAGTTACAATAATTACGTTAGCTTAAGAATCACTAAGTCTCAGACAAGAAACATGAAAAATGACAAATACTAAAGTTACCAACACAAAATATTTTTCTTTACATTAAGGAAGACTTTAATTGTATAAATCACATATAGCACTTAATATGTCAACATACTTCATGGTCATTGATGATGTTTCAATTCCATTATTACTGCTGTCTAACCAGCTAGTTCATGCAAAATACATAAAGAATCGATAATGGATAATAAAATATCGAATACAGAAAAGAAGTAATGCGGTCACAACTGTTGCAAAAGAGCCTAATAAACAGGGCTCCATAATACTATACCTATCTTAACCCTCTCTATCAACTATGTTGCAATAAAAAATGAACTTCAGAGCAGGTGGAACTGTTACTTCCTCACTCTAATAATAATAATGTCATATTTCATATGCATTGCCTTCTCTGGCAAGGGTCAACAGAATGGCTACAATCAAAGAAGTATTGAAACAACAATATGAAAATTCATTTCCATCTCTATAGTCACAAATGTTCGCTCCAAGCAACACTTATGCATGTATATCTTTCAAAAAAGGACAAGAAATTGCCACTGCTATAGTTCAGAACAAAAAGTTAGTTTCCCCCAACTATTTCTGCTTTTATCACGAGGGACTAAATAATAATAATAATAATAATAATAGAAGCAAGACTTTTCTTTTGAAAAACCAACTGACAAAAAAGACAAGGAAATGTAGTCTGCTGAGGCCCACTTATTTCAATTTTTGCTTCAGTTAAGGGCGTCCTTCTAGCCTTAGTAGATCCAATTCAACTCATGCTTAGAAAGTTCAGTATCATTAAGAGGGAAGAAAAATATCATCACAGACTGGAATAAA
>JAXCGZ010004227.1:0-2500 GCA_037179515.1 Halocaridina rubra
ATGGGAAGATAGTAGATTGCTGCATACCTGTCACCAAAGTAGGTGTAATTCATGCCAGAGAGAAATGGTTCGATAATGGGTGTAAAAGAGCTAAGGAGTGGAGAGACAAATGCTGGAAAAGGTATAGGAGGAGAAAAAACATAAATGCCTGGCAAACCTACAAAAGAGCAAGAAATGACTACCTAAGTAAAAGGAGAGAGGCAGAGAAAGATTATGAGAGGGACATCACCAGGAAGGCGAAAGAAAATCCCAAGCTTTTCCACAGCTTTATCAGAGGAAAACTGAAGGTAAAAGAACAGGTTTTAAGGCTAAAGAGAGCGGATGGAAGCATCACTGAGACGGACGAAGAGATCTGCAAAGAATTGAACAAGGAGTTTCAGTCAGTATTTACAGTAGAAAATACCCCACCCCCTCAGATTGCAGTGATAGAAGCTCAAGGGCCGGTATTAGAGAACATCAACCTTACAGCCACAGAGGTATGCAAAGCGCTGATGGATTTAGATGTTCATAAAGCTACAGGTCCTGATGACATATCCCCTCATGTGCTTAAAAAATGCGCAAACACAATATCAGTGGCACTAAGTATCATATTTAAGGAGTCATTGGAGTCGGGGGAGATTCCAAGATGCTGGAAACAAGCAAATGTGATACCTATCTTCAAAAAGGGAAGGAGGGATACGGCTCTGAACTATAGACCAGTTTCCTTGACCAGCATAGTTTGCAAAGTTATGGAGAAACTACTAAGGAAACATATCTCTCTTCACTTGGAATCCTTCAACTTTTTGTCAGTGAGGCAACATGGCTTCAGAGAAGGAAGATCAACAGTAACAAACTTATTAGAATTTTATGATGAGGTAAGCCAAATCTTACAGGAAAGAGAGGGCTGGGCAGATTGCATATTCCTAGACTTCCAGAAAGCGTTTGACACTGTTCCACATGGGAGACTTATTAGGAAGCTGCAATCAATGGCTAGAATAGGTGGAAATGTCTTGGAATGGATAAAAACTTACTTAGAAGGAAGGGAACAGAGGGTTAGAGTAAGACACTCAGTGTCTGAATGGAGAAGAGTTAGTAGTGGAGTTCCACAGGGTTCAGTTTTAGGGCCACTTTTGTTCCTTGTATATGTAAATGACCTACCAGAGTCTGTAAATTCATTCATGAATATGTTTGCAGATGATGCAAAGATTGTGAAGAAAGTAAAAAACGAGAACAATGGTAGAGAACTTCAGGAGGATCTAAATAATCTGCATGAGTGGTCAGAAAAGTGGCTAATGAAATTCAATACCTCAAAATGTAAGGTAATGAGAATGGGTACAAGTGCAAGAAGGCCCAAGCTTGACTACTCGGTGGCTGGAGTACAACTTCAGGAGACAGAAAATGAGAGAGATCTAGGAGTAAACATATTGGCAGATTTGTCTCCAGAAATACATATAAATGGCGTAGTAAGGGCAGCATATGCATTCTTATCAAATGTAAGGGTAGCCTTCAGGCACATGGACAAGGAAATGTTCAGAAATATTTATGTAACCTATGTGAGGCCAAAACTCGAATATGCAGCCCCCTTTTGGAATCCGCACTTGAAAAAGCACATAGCTAAGCTTGAAAAAGTTCAAAGACATGCCACAAAACTGGTGCCAGAAATACGCAATCTCGGTTATGATGAGAGGCTGAGGGAATTAGACTTGCCATCACTCGAAGCTAGAAGAGTAAGGGGGGATATGGTGACAGTCTTTAAATTCCTTCATGGTTATGATAGAGTGGATAGGGATCAATATTTCGATATGGCTGGCTCTAGAACTAGAGGTCATAGTTTGAAGCTTCGGAAGAAAACTTGTTTGCAGGATGTAAGGAAATACTTTTTCAGTGTAAGAGTAGTTGATAATTGGAATTCGCTAAGCGAGGAGGTAGTTAATGCTACCTCAATCCATAGTTTTAAGGACAGGTATGATAAGTATCACTAAGTCTAAAAATGGAACCGATCAGGAGACGGGAAGATACGAGCTTTGGGCTCTTTCCCGTAAACACAATTAGGTAATCACAATTAGGTAATCACATACATACATACATACATACATACACTACATCGGACATACATACGATACCATACATAGCAAATATAATTAGGTAATCCATAATACTATTCTTATACGTCATTATCGATCCATATATACTATATAGTATTATATCACAATGGATATACTTCATGTATATGATGGATTATTTCTTCTTCATAATAGATAACGAGAAAGTATGGTAGAAATAGTACGTATCTATCTATCTATCAACCTGATAGATAGGTAGCAAGTTATCTATATATCTATCAACCTGATAGATGGATAGATAGATAGATATATACCATACGACCTCACATGTAAAGATGAACTAGCAAAGCCTTTTTCTTTTTCTAATGAGCGTGACACTAGGACGGGCAGAGAATATTGCCCTTATCGGGCCTAGGCACGAACAAAGCAAAGTAAAGAGAAATAGAGATGGAGAGTGT